>JAPYZC010000292.1:0-144783 GCA_030522665.1 Ichneumoninae sp. A BG-2022a
CCTCGAAATTTCGGTCTTTCTCGATCACCGATGCTCTATTTGTTGAGAGAAAAAATCTTTGAGAAAACTTGTTGGCTAGATTTTGTATTTGACGCTTTAATTTTTTTTTTTTTTTTAATGGCGAGAATATTGCTAATTTATCATTTTCCTGCTGATAACGAATATGTTATGTATTTTTTTCCTGTGCAAATACTTTACCCGGAACCACGCATTAGTAAAAAAAAAATTCTGAACTCATTTTTTTTACCCCCATTTGCGATTGCGCGAAATGTCAAAAGTGGCGCGAACGGTAGAGCACAAAAGTTGCACTGCCATCACAATAGAAACGCGCGAACAGCGCTTCGACATTCTTTCACGGAGTCGATATATTGCTCACGAAAGATCCATGAAATCAGAGGGGTGAAGATTCGCAATTTCACGATCACCGTTGTTCGATTCATAGAAGAAAAAATCTCGAAAATCTTGTTGGCTAGAATTTCTGTCGGTGCTCTTTAATTTCACGAAAAAAGTAGCAAGAGTATTAATAATTGACCATTTTCCCGCTGATAAAGAATCTGCCAATTATTCTTCTCCTGTGAAATACTTGACCCGGAAACTCGCATGAGTAGTGAGAGAAAAAATTATCTCTGACCTCATTTTTTTTAAACCCTAATTTGCATCTGACGCGACAGCGCAACGAATTTAGTATCGGAATTACCCGTAGTTTTATGGGTAATCATAGAGGCGCCGGAGTGCAGAAAGCCAATGTAATTTCCGAGTTGAAAATCGTATCGCGGAAAGTGGAGAGAGACGGTGGGGGCGAGGGAGGATGAGGCAGGGCATGAAATTTTACAGCGAAATTTATGGTTCACGGTAGAGAAGGCCGGCACGTGGGTCTGGCGAGAGCCGGCACGCGCGCGTAGCTATTTTCCACGTCCGTACGGTTGCTATGGTGCCGGTATGGTTTTATGCTACATAGCGGCTGACGTGCAGGTGAAGTGCCAATAAACCGTTCAGCGGAGATGTCCGATTTCCAGGCTGTAGAAAGTTCGGATCCACCTGTTGCCGGTGCCAGGCGCCACACGTGGTCATTAAAGTTGTGAACCAAGAATCGGCGAGACGATTCTGGTGTGAGGCGAATTTTTCGCGAAGACACATCATGGGAATGTCATGCGAGCCGATACAGCGTTCTCGATCCTCGTGATGAGTGGCCATCGATCACCGGCCAATTTCTCGAGTATCGAACACGCACCTCCGATCGTCGAAACTTTCACGAACCGCTGGCTTATTCACAGGCTGGGACGTTATTCTTAATCCTTCCACTCTGATTCGTTGCCTTATCAGCGTTATTTTCCTCGCGACTTGGAGGAAAGTGGAGTGGTGAAGTGACGGCTTCGGTTGCGGTTTCGAGGTTGCGAAAAACAAAAAAATCTCGCGAAGAAACTTGTACATTTGTGCACCACACTTATCCGCTTTCTCGATGAAGGACTGCATGAAAGGAAGAAATGAGATCAAACGTACATAGTTTTTTCGTCGTTGAACTTATTAATTTTTTTTTGTATTACCACGGTGGTCGTGCCCCGTTCTTATCTCCAGTTCCACGCGGAAATTCTCGTTAGTCGTTATTAGACGCACACAAGAAGGCCGGAACTCCGAGCCGAGTTCCCACGTCAGGCCAGCGACACCGAGGCCTCTCCTGTGTATAAACTTCTCCGCCGCCTCTGCTACTGTTTTTGTTCATTAAAGCGCGCATTGAAATTACAGTAAGCCCCCTTAAGACCCGTGCGATTCGCAGGCAGTTTAATTCATTACGGCCTTTAATTTATACGCACAATGAACCCACTGTCAAGATTCAAGAGCTCCGGTGATAGCGAGACGAGCGACACGACCCTTTAAAGGGTTGAAACCTCGTGGGGAAAGTTCATGTCAGTCTCACGAGAGTTTCCACACAGAAACGCAGTTGGGACTTGGAAGAAACCGCGAAGGCCGTCACCAGCTACATCAGCCAGAGTGACGTGCATCTGATGATAAGAATCAAAAGGGCGCAACCCACAATTTAAAGCATTCTAGTTACGTTCTTCTGTTTCTTAGCAGTCGATATATATCTATATATATTGTTACGAGCGAAATCACCAACACGCGTATTTGTTTTTGGGGCGGATATTATTAATTACAATCACAACTACTTGTCTTAAGTACGAACTGTCAAAAGTCTGTTATTTGTGAACGAGACTCTTATCATCTCGCCAGTCGATAGTCTGCACGTTCGTTATTTGTCATACCGAACTATTCCAGTCATCTGTGTATGTGCGTTCTTGAATCCAGATTTGCTTATATATAGACAGCTAAAATAGGTATTCTTATATTATAGTATGCTCTCAGTGCAGGGTTTGGGTTTTTACACAAATCTGCTCAGATAAGTGTTCTTTTATTATCAAAACGGACGAAATTTATCTCGCGGAAATAATCGGATGTACTTTCAGTAATTTGATAAACCCTCTAACAATGGACAGTCATAAATAAAACGCCATAGCTGAGCAGATCTGCATTCAAGAAAGCACCCATCGTGTGTCTTCGTCAATCCTCATCTCTATATTCATTATAATATATATCTGTATATATATTGTAACACATACATATACACGTGTGTGAATAGTTTCAATCGCCGTCTTAGGAAATCGGGCGAACCGGAAGTGCTCACTTCCGTCGCTTCCTCCTTTCAATGGCGATCCGCCAACTATCGGCTGTCCCACAATTCTCGTGTACCTGGCGCGGGCTTTTGTATCGAGGAATCCGAAGATCTCTTCTAGAAATCTATTGTGCAAATTTCTGAGTTTCCATTTCGCCTTTACCGATCGAGCTGCATTCGAATGACGAGCGATCCGATCCAGTTCGCGTATCGAGTTCGCGGAACCTCCGGCGACGAGGCGCACGGATGTGGCCGAAGGATGTCGTGGGATTGGTCGCTCTGTCTCTCGCATTCGGAATTCCGAACGTTCGCCGAGTGCGCGGTTTTAATGTCCCGCAGCGTGCGGAAGAAAGCTCGGTGAAAAATTCTTCCGATTCTTGGCATCGTCCGGCGACAATCCGACGACTTCCGGTCGACGACCTTGAAAGTCGAGCGACTCCGTCGATCGCCGATGACGAGTCGCCGTCCGAGCTGCACGGTAATCTCTCGTTGCCGAGAGAAATCTCGATGGTTACGAATTTACACGGTCGAAGGCTCTTTCGAACCGCAAGTCGAGAACTCGAGAGGTTGAAACGTACTCTTTGCAGCGGGGCGCAGGCGATTTTTCTCGAGGAACCGCACCCATTTGAATGGGTGCCTTTCAGAAACGATGGCTGCAAGGTTCGCTTCGACTATTTATCGTAATCCAAGTGGAGAGACTCTATATGGAATCCCGACGAAATAAATTACCCCACTAACTCCGATCTCCATCTTTGGGCTCTGCGCCATCATTTTTTTTTTCGCAAGACCCACACGCTCTCGCACGCTTCGGAAATTGTGTATCTTTCTACTCCAGTTGCAATAGAGAAATTGCCTCGAGTGAAGCGTGGGAATTTCTGTAAGATTCAACGGTACCGAGATAATACCACTTCGTAGTTTACTTTGTAAAAAAAAAATGAAAAAAAATAAATAAAGCAATAAAAATAACACACAACGTTCGATTCAACGCCGCAACATCAAAAGAGTTCAATGAGCGTGTAACGACTGGATAACGAGTAACGGAGGTCAAGAACTTGGAAGCCACGTGCGGCTTTTCACCGCTGATGAGTTTCATGACTCTGCCGTCATCACGCAAAACAGATGAAAGATAAATAATCGCGTGATCGTATATATAGCGTATGGGCTGTCTCTTTGGGTATGTTCCAGAGCCTTTTAGTTCGTACATCCGCGAAATTCCTTTCTAATATTTTCCTATATATATATTTCTTTATGCATTCATGTTATTTATTACGGGACAATGCCCTTTTGTACAAGCTAATCACATCCAAGTGTGCGCATGCGCGCGTAAATGTGCCCATATAGTGAAAGAAAATGTATACAATATATAAATATACTTCTGTACTAGATAGTGCATATCTCTATGGTATAGTTTATTCCAGCAAGAGACAGTTTCAAGACCAAGTGAAAATGTCGTACAAACCGCGACGTACGGCATGATTTTTTTTTTTATTATTATGTTTCATTCGAGCGCGAATGCGTCTACGCTGACTGAACGTGATGACATGTTTCACGATGATAATTCCATCACTGTGGTACCAGTTTGCATACGCATGTTTATACGCCGTCGGACGTGTAGGCGAACCCAGCAAAGCGAGCGAAGCGATAGGAGCGTTAATATTCGCGAGAGAGTGCCGAGCGCGGACGCGCATTCGATATGGACGATGAATTTCACCGTGCTGCGTTGCTCACAGCAGCGTGGCAATATCTCTCGCTGAAATTACCGGTGATCAAGTGTGAGGCAACGCAAAACTATGTTTCACCGGTTCTGTAGTGTCTAGGTCACGATGCCTGGGCGTATTGGTGCCGAGGCGAATACACCTGTTCTGTACCGATGACAACCGAGCTATCTCATTTTTAGAAGGCTCGCTTAATTCGCTGATTGGAAAACGTTTACGATTTCGCGACACGGTTGAGATTAAAGTAAATCGGTTTCGTACGTAAAAGGTGAAACGCAGAGCAACCGGCACGACGACTTTCGGAATGCAGATATAATAGGACGCGATGAGATAGTGCACTGCTAAAAATGTATTGTTATTATTATTATAGACATTTTTTTTAATGTCTCATGTAAAAATGTCGTAAAATCAGAATTCGAAGTTTCGTAAAAATAATTTTTTTTTAATAGGTGACAAACTCGCTTTTATTTATTTATTTATTTAAACATTTCGTAAAATCAGAATTCGAAGTTTCGTAAAAATAATTTTTTTTTAATAGGTGACAAACTCGTTTGTTAAGGTTTCAATATACCAATCCATCCTTTTATTTTCCGTGTCACTAACAATTTTAGTTTGTACTTTTCTTTGTAAAACTCGATCCGGATGGTGCGATTACAAATTAACAAATAAAAAATTGTGAACTTTTGTGGACAATAAGTTATAAAGAGTAAAAACTTTTTTTACTGTGTAATAAGTACAGTGTTCAAATATTCCATGGCTCGTCGTTTCGATTCACCAGGCGTAATTGCTGTGTATAGGAGTTTGAAAAATTACAAAATTACATAAACAATTTAATGATAAATAATGAAGCTCTAGGACGGGCCCCTTGAGAGCCAACTCCGGATGCAGATAAGATTAAAACTGCGACAATGCCAGAAGCACAGGCGATAATATTTATATACAGAGTATTCAACATATTTAACACTCGACCGGAACTACGGAATTACAATATATTATAGCGATAATAAACGCTAGAATTTTTATTTCACACTAGCACCAGGATGACTCGCAATTGCAGACTGATTGAAATACACCTTGCACCTCTCTCTCTCTCTGGCCGAAACTCTCGTTTCACCCGAGGCGAAAACAACTTTCGATCCTCTTGGCAAGCAGGCATCCGAGAGCACGCGGACGGAGCGCCAGCGAAGTTTCGTCGATCGTTAACGAGTGCATTCACGACGAGAGCGAATACGTTTTTGCTTTATAATATGGCTCTCGGCGCCGATCGGAGAGACCGCACCTTTCGCTCTCTTTGGCAAGTTACTGCGAAACAGGTCCGACGCTCGAGAACTCTGCTCCAGAATCCAGATAAGACATTCTTTCGAATCAACGTATGAGAAAAAAAAAGAGAAAAATACTAATAGATAAAAATAATAAGTGGTAAAAGTCCGCATGGGGTGGTTGCAATTCAGTTGCATAAACATTACGCCCCCCGGGGTCCTTGCGTCGTTAGTTAGCTCGTTCCCATGAGATCAAACACATGCCCGCTGAGAATGCATCGACGGAATCCGAGCATACACACCACTCTCGAAACTCGCGAGGTGCATTCTATTCCGAAGCTGGGAATAGAAAGGAATTTGTGGTCCAGTCAGGAAAGTGTTTTTGAAAAATTGCATCGATACCGATCAACGTACGTTCTCGGCTTCACTATATATCCGACAGTGTGCAAACCGCACTGCGGAGCACACGGTCGAACAACTGGAGCGTTCCTCGGATTGCATAATGCGTGCGCGCATATTAGTTCCGAGCGTTGTTGCACGCAGGCTTGGGCAAGGCAAAACTAGAAATGCAACTTTGGGCGCATCGTCCTCGGCCGGTGTTCATCGACCCGTAAAAACTTATCGAAACGAGATCGAAAGCTAATTCTTGCTCGCTCTGTCGAATTTGTTACAACTTGATACAGTAATGAAAAAAAAAATTAAAATTAGTGAGATATTTTATCAGCAATTATGTTCGGCCGACATTAACAGTGAAATCCAGTTTCCTTATATAAAAGAACGTTGCGCGGCATGAACTTAGCTTCTCTAATGTGCGTATCTTTGGCCGAGTGCGGTGGGTCGAGCACGTCGAGCTAAACCGTTGATGTGTGTGGTCGAAAGATTTCAAGACCGAGTATTGCATTGCACTTGAGCAATGCCGAGAGCGCGTGTCGAGAGTTGCACTTTCCCCCTGCGTATGTAATATATTTTAATATCTTCGCGAAGCTATTTTATTCGTGATCGTTCTTGTGTACCCAGCAATTCGGCGAAAACTGTGCTTTTCGTTTCGATCTTTTGAACTCTTGAATCAACGTCAATTGAAAAAAAATCTATTCGTACCCGGAACGCAAATTTAACTGTCAGCACTATAAATAATGTACGGTGGCCGGTCAGGGGAAACTTAGAAATCGTGAAAACGTCACGGATAAAAAAAAATAATAATCAGGGAAATCAGGTAAACTCGAGGGAATTATTATAACTTCCCGAATACGGACTTAATATCTTTGCAAACCTATTTTCTTCGTGCTCATACTTGCGTGCCCATCAAGTTGGCAAAGAAGCGAGTAATATGGCCGCATAGGCCGTTTCGATCTTTCGACTCGTAAGGTAACAATTGAAAAAATAATAATAATCAGGAAATCAGACAAAAATGAGGGATTAAAAAAAAATTCTCGAAAACAAACGGCATACAAGCTTCGGAAATTAGCTCGTACAAGCACTGCTAGTTTGGACTTTGGTCAGGGAAAATGATTATCAATTCAGGAAAAAGTCAGGAAATTTTTACCACAGTTTTCAGTTACCGCTATGTCACAGTTTTGTACATCGTAATAATATTAATTGCGACTTCTTGCTCTAGTAAACTCGCAGTATCTCGTGTAATTATCTCGGGCTTGTAAATAGAGTGCTAAAAATTGTGGTCGTGAATGTTTGCCTCTCAGCTGTAAAATATTATGGAGGCAAAACAGACTCGACGGACGATGTGATTAATGGAAGAAGGATCGATCGAGAGCGATCGCTCAAAGTAGCGCAGTCTCGTTTGTTCTCTTATATATAATATTTTTATATTATTTTTTACTTGCTTTACACGCCACCCCAGGCTCCAAACTATAATTACACGAGCGTCCGAGGTACACGACTCCCCGTTGCTCGTTGCGCTGTTGCAGC
The DNA here is from genome assembly GCA_030522665.1 of Ichneumoninae sp. A BG-2022a. Taxonomy (NCBI): domain Eukaryota; kingdom Metazoa; phylum Arthropoda; class Insecta; order Hymenoptera; family Ichneumonidae; species Ichneumoninae sp. A BG-2022a. The sequence continues at coordinate 7,566 of JAPYZC010000292.1, forward strand.
TGCTATACGATAGATAGAACCGTTCACTTTCCTGGGAATCGAATTAGCCCGAGAGCGGCGATCATACGCCCAACTTTATACTGCACAACCCGAATCTCGTTAACGTTCTGATGCAGAGAGCTCGCACTCCACGGCTGTGCGGGGCCTCGCTCCGCTGCGAACGGGGCATCAGAAGCGGAGAGCGTCGAGGGTATAATTCAATTTCCGGTAACAGCCCGTGTCCCGTGGATTCTCATCTTAATTAAGACTTTCAGACTTATTAAAGCGAGGATGGAATCGCAGTTGCGCCGCTTCCACCGAAACGCTGCGATCTTCTCATCTCGAGGCCTTTTTAATCGCCACTGACGGAACCGTAATTGACCGAGATTTTACACCGTGAAACCGAGAACACGATGACATTAAGCTGCTTTCAGCTTTGAGCGCATTCAACATTGTCAAGCCATCACCGTGTCATTATTCGATTACCGGTAACGTTTCCGACGGACGGGATCTGTTGCGGTATACCGATATAGGAGAGATCTGTGTAATCTTCGATTTCTCGACAGACGATTATTATTGAACTCCGGAACTTAAAAGAAAGGTCTCATCTGAAATGGATTCACTGGTCCGTTTTACCACGCTGTTTCCTACGTTGTACCACTATCGTGATATCTCCGATTTCACGACACGCGATAATTATCGAACCTCGGAACTTAAAAGAAAGGTCTCATCTGAAATGGATTGACTGGTCCGTTTTACCCCGCTCTTCCATACTTTGTACTACTATCATGGTAATGATAACTCTGATTTCACGATAGCCGATGATTATTGAACCTCGGAACTTAAAAGAAAGGTGTCATCTCGAATGCATTCACTGGTCCGTTTTGCCCCGCTCTTCCCTACTTTGTGCTACTATCGTGATATCTCCGATTTCTCAACAGTCGATGACTATGGAACCTCGGAACTTAAAAGAAAGATCTCATCTCGAATGGTTTCACTGGTCCGTTTTGCCCCGCTCTTCCTTACTTCGATCGCGGGACGAAGCGCTCTCTGTTTTTCAACGGTAGTAGAAAGCATCGCTTCCAGTGCCGGACTCTATCGTTTCCAGTGCCAGATTCTCCCTGTCACTTCTGCTCTCGCGAACAGGTCACAACTTTCAATTTCTCTTTGAGTTTCCCTCGTCGCCTCGGGTCAAGCTCGTGGCGCCCATCAGCGATGCCGAAGATTACCTCCCGATTCGGTGAAAAAGAAAAAGTGAAAACAAAAATCTCTTGGATCCTCTACTCGATGTAAATATAGTTTCACTTTCTTCAAATACATCGTGGCATGAAGGAATTATCATTTTTTTCGCAACCGACGATTACCTTGATGTTCCGAAAGAGAAAACGAGGCAAAACGGAACAGCGGACAAAATGAACCATTGTCATAAATTTCTTCCAGGAAGTAAAAAAAAATGTATCCGATATGGAGGTCACCGGTCCATATTGCCCCGCACTCCCCCAAATCTTCCATTTATCGTAGAATTTTTTTTCCGGACGACAAGTGGACGGAACTTGAGGACGTCGTAGCGCGAGTTCACGCTCGAAGTCGTACAGGTAACCCCGATTACTCCTCGGCTACTTACGTCCTGGTCGGTCGTGGGCGCGGAGTCATTAAGACAGGCAACCGAGCTTGAACCTTCCCGACGAATGACAGGATGGGCAGTCATCATTGCAAGGTCTGATGTCTATCACGTCGAGCAACACACCGAGTTACACGGAGGTGCTGCGTCGTATGAATCGTTCGACCTTCCTCGGTCGTTTCAGCCAGACCTCCTTCGTAAAAAAAAAAAAAAAAAATGACAAAATCCTCGAAGAAAAACGATTACATCCTCTCGCGAGCCCAGTAATCGCGATCGATTCGTGGTTCTTACACAGCCCTGGTTGCACCTCGCAGCGAGGTCGAAAACCCGAGGGGCGATGGAGCAAAGTAGAAGAAGCTTGATCGTCCGGCGCACGATAATAGTCGTTGCGCCTGGAGGCTTGCAATTACAATTACGACATAAAACTATCGCCCGCGGGCCAGCCGATCTCCTTTGCAACCATACACGGAAACTTGAATCGGTTAGCTTATATCATCGCCGTGTACCTACAGGAGGAAGTCTATATGTGCTGGTTCGAGTTGTTGCCTCGACAAGTAGAAATCTAAAATAAAAATGTCCCGGAGAATGTGCATCGGGAAAAAAGACACGAGGGAAACGGGTCGTTTTTCTTTTTCGAGATCGATTCTGTACGTAATGCGTTTCGATAATGGCATGTGAGCGTCCGCTACGAGATTCGCGCTTTTGGTACGAAGTATGACTTCCGTGGCCACGGAAGGGGTTCGCCAAGGGTCGTGTACGTATGTATATGCAGGTGCAATATAACTGTGCTCTATTGCGTAATGCGCATTATTAAGTAGTACGTGCATATTTAGCGAGGTACGTGACTGAAACTAACGCTGCATTTCCGGGCGTTGTGTACGCTCCGGTCGCTCAAGCCCAGCTCGAAGTATTCGAGCGTATTATATGTTGGCATCTCCGATTCAAATAATGTCACTTCTGGTCTAAAAATTAGCTTTCCGGACCAGAAGAGACGTTTTTCACAAAAGTCATTTATCGAACGACTTTCCAATCGATTTACTCAAAATTTGTTTTCGTAGTTACTTTTTAAGAAGACCCCTCATATTTTTTTCTCTTTTCATAATTTATACTCCACAATAATATACTCGCATTATAACTTGATTCCAGATCTATCTTTTTATAACTCGTTTACGAAAAATCATTTTTAGTCCGGACGTGACGTATATTCAGTATGACGTCACTTCCGGTTGACAAATGAGTTTTCCGGACCATAAGTGAAATATTTCAGAAACGTCATTTACCGAACGACTTTCTAACTCATTGATTTACTTGATTGGTCGTCAAAGGGCATATTCGTAGTTACTTCTATAGAAGGAACTCTTCATTTAATTTTTTTCCGTAATTTATGCTCCATAATAATGTAGCTACTTACATATTGTAACTTCCTTTGACGTCTATTTTTCAGAGCTCGAGCACGGTAGAAACGTCGAGGATCAACGGTTACAGGGGATGCTGAAACGCAGGAATAAACTAGGTCGCGCAAAGGGTCACGAGAGGTATGCCACTCTGCATTATCATTTTCGCAAACGCACTTTTATAACCGAGTCTGCATGAAAATTAATTGATAATTCATACTCACGACAGGGACAGAGGAGAGTGTTTTTATCACGGCTCGTCGAGCAACAGTCGACGAGATTCCGTTGATGAAGTGCTCCCGAGGATGATCAAAGGACCGGAGGACGCGTGCTACATGGAAGTAGTGCCACCGTCGAATCTGGGCCTCAACACGTACGGTCATCTGAAAATCGACTACACGGATAGCTGGAATTCGCTTCATCGAAAAATTTCTAAATGATAATATCAGCCTGCTCCTGCGATTTCGACTGTAGAAGGGTTTCTACTTTTGGACAACCGTGGGCCAACGGAAGAAACGCAAGATTAATCGTCACCCAAAAATATTTTTGATATATAAACATATTGTTATGTTATCGCGTTACGATATTGTAGCGTTACGATTTTTCGATTGTACATACTATATTTAATACTCATAGAAGGCGTCGCGAGCGCTCAAATTTTAGTAGTAAACAACAAAGTAACTTTATTTTTTTGTCAAGTCACGACTTTACACCGACTTACAGTTTCACGGATTTACGATCTTTTGTTGACTCGATTATATACATAGAAGCGATATAGATAGAAAAAAAGGACGTTATACAATTGTCAGTTATAAATAACAAAAAAATGTTAATCGTCTATAATCTTCAACGTAAGTGTATAAAAAAATTTAATTAGCGACGTTTAACGAGTCGATATGTCTCGATGAGGTAACGAGGCATCGTCATCGACAGAAATCTGTTCAAAAATCTATTGCAGAACGGGTTCTAGGATTCAAGATCCACGACCACCTCTTTATCGACTCGATACAGCCGTTTCTTCTTCTTATTCTGGAATTCCACCTGCGTCGCCGCGACTTCCTTCTTAGTGGAGACATCGAGCTGTGGCCATCTGGATGAAAGCAATCCGATTGTACTTCGACTTGCACCGTTTCACCAATAACCCATATTACAGTTTACCTGTGCGACGATGGAACGGTTCTCTTCCGTTTGTTTCCGATATCTTCGCTAAGTGCGGGGTGGGCAAACTCGGCGCTCGTCCTGCTCGATGCGGCGGACTCCTGAACCATCCTGCTCGCCTGATCGCTTGTTTTTCTGCGCGTCGATATCTCGTTGCTATCCCTCGCCTGCAACGAATTCATTTCTTCGAGCTTGCTTCTGTAAGAAGCTATCTCTTCGCTGTGACGCTTCTCCAACGAGTTCATCTGCTCGAGTTTCTTTTTGTACTCGGCGATCTCATCACTGTGACGCTTCTCTATGCATCTTATTTGCTCCTCGTGGCCCTTGACTCGCGAAGCTATCTCCGATCGCAATTCATTCAAATTCTCCTCCAATTTGCGAGCTGAAATAAGCAGGGTTTGTAATTAAGATTTATCGATTAATCGATCGCATTGTTACGGTACGAAGACGAACTCACAATAGTCCTCGTTGTTTCGTTGCGCCTCGACAATGTACTCGTTTTCGTTAGCACGCGTATTCTCGTACTCCCGATTAAGGTCGTCGATGTTCTGTCGGAGTCTATGATTCTCCGACTCGAGATTGTTCAATTTCACGTTGAAACGCTTTTGATACTCGAGCAACGTCGACGCCAGCTGATCGACGCGATAATGCATCTGTTCGAGCTCCAATTTTTGCAAATCGATCAATTCCGCCTGAGCGGCGTGGTCAACCTTCAGCGATGAATACTCCTGCATATTTTTAAGAAAATGAAGAAGATAATGACGATAACAACATGTGCAGCGTAATTATCAATGTACCGATCATTTTTAACAGAATATTCGAAACACCGCATACAAAATATTGTGTTTCGTTTGTCATTTGACATTGACATGAATTCAGATGACCTTGGGAAAATAAACAACATCGCGCTGCCCGGCAGAAACATGCGTTGAAAAGTGCGAGTGTATCCGAACCGGTATCTTTATCGTTCGTACACTAATTGCCGCGACAAAAGACTATCGGCACGCTTTCGGCGTGCCAGAGAAATATGGTAGCACTAAAGAACAACGAGAGAAATATTATCGGGAGGGTTTTCATTGACACACTGTCAGTCGGAGCAACGCACGTGGTAAACGAACGAGATGTCAATATTACAGAGTTCCGATGGAATGATCCGTGCGATGATTTACCGAAAGAAAACCTACATTTCTGAATCTCGCAAAATGATCGACGATTGTTTGCAATTCGGGCCGAAGTCTTGAATTCTCCATCGTTCCCGGAGTTACCGCTCAAGCTCGAAGCGTTCCCGACTTTCTTGTGTTAAGAAAAAAAAATGAACGAACGAATATCGTCACTTTCGCTCTTCGACGCGCCGCCACGTTCGACGCTCGTTCCGCACCGAATATCGCGCTCGGTGCGCCAAACCGCGTGTGCTTCTCGTGTGGCATGTTGGGGATAGTCACGAGCTCCCACTAACTGAAGCAAACTTTTATCGTTCCGCGTGGAAAAATCATTCGACGATTTGTTTTCGTGTTACGGGAAAATTGTTGAGCAACCCTCGCAGGTGTCGACTGATCGACGAGTACACGAAGGCACGGCTCTGCGCTGCAATAAACTCCCATGATTCTACTTCGTGAACATAACCTCCACGCCGGCTTTATTCTCTTCATTGTTGTCGCAAAATCGTCTTTCGATCGGTAATCAAATCGTCGCGATGTATAACCGCGTTGGACGTGCTCTGTTCATTGTCGGAAGGCAATTTCGACAAAAGTTATGCGACAACGCAAGCACCGGTACGATTGGATGCGCTGCGAGCACCGCAATTTTTCACTGCACACCGACCAACTACGCGTTTAATCGAAGTTATTGCCAAAATTACTCGGACGAATCGGACGATGATATTCCGAAATTAATTCCGAAGGAGGAGGAGGGCGAGGCGAAATTGAAAGAGTTTCTTTCCAATCCTGAGAACGAGAGGAAATTCAAGATAATTGAAATGGAGATCGAAGTGATGAGACAGATGGGCGAAAAGGTTCCTGACGTCCTGAAGGCTCACGACTGGGCAGAGATAGTACAACTGGGTTCTCGTAGCAAGAGAAAGTAATTGTTTGACGCTATATAACTGTCAATCTAAGGGGTCGAGAAATCTGGTCAGCATGTAAACAAAAGTACACTACCACTGTGCGTTACGATGGATTCAAATATTTTAAGCGAACCTACTCGACATACATAAAATGTTATGGATGATACAGTATTTATTTCACTCTGTATGAAATAAAATGTTGTACCATACTCGTGTGAAAAACTTTTTCTTAACTCGTGTGATTGCAACACTGGCCTTCAGCTTGGATTGCAAACTCACAGGGTCAGGAAAAGTTTTATTGCACTAGTATCGTGATGAACTATTTGATAATGCAGTTCTCATGCAAGGTCCCATTCTCTTTGTAGCGCTATTGTTTATGGAACAATGAACTGCGTAACTGAATTATTGTTTTGTTGATACAATTCTTTTTCTTTCTTTTTTTTGTGATTTTTGTGTAGGTTTTGGTGAAATATTTAAATCCAAAATTATGGAAAATTGATGGCACATTGTTATTATTATTATTATTATTATTATTGTTTATCATTCTCGACCTTCTTTTACATGATTCCTAGTTAAGACCCTCAGGTTCTATATTGATTGTAAGACAAGGGGTTGCTATAAAAGGTTTTTTTTTCAGGCGCTACACAGCATTTCTATTTGGATTGGAGAAGAAGAAGGAAAACGTAAAAAGTATTAGGAAAGCAAAAAATGAAGCGCACCAAGCTTTGGTAGCCAGCGGTTCACTAGAGAAGCCGCTCTACTCGCTTGGGTCATATTCGCTGTTCCTTCGTTTTTACGACCAGACTATTAATCGCGGGTTGCACGGCCGTCTGATGAACGAGATGATGTACGGACAAAAAATCGTATTGGACTGCGGTTACGAGGAGCACATGACACCGCGGGAAATACGAAATTGCGCGAAACAGTTGCAGCTAGTCTTCGCGACGAATCGTATCCACACACAACCGTTCGACATGCATTTCTGCAACGCCAATCCGCACGGCTTATTGATGAAGACGCTTCATCGTTCTATACCGACGTTGTACGACGATGATTTTCCTCTAAACATCAAACCCGAGTCGTACCTCGACGTATTCGACAAGAACGACTTGGTCTATCTGACGCCGCACTGCCACAATGAGATGCACGAGTTCAATCACGACGCCATCTATATCGTTGGCGCATTCGTCGACAAGGTAAATTGTAAACTATCTTGACTGCCAGCTCGAATCACCAAGGGACAATAATTTACATAGTTTTTTTTTTTGTTCACCTTAGTCCACACATCAGCCGGTATCGTTGGCGAAAGCGAAGAAGGAAGGTTTGAAAATGGCGAAATTTCCGCTCGAGCGATATCTGCAGTGGGGCGCGAATTCCTCAAAGAATCTAACGCTGAATCAGGTAATCGATATTCTTCTCGATCTACGAATGCACGGATCCTGGGACGCTGCACTGAATAACGTACCTCGAAGAAAATTGCAAGGGGCGAGAGTTGCCGCGTTGGAGCGAAGGACGCGAAGAGCGTTCAACCTATCGTCTGTAATGAATGACACAGACGAGACGCCGGCTCCTGTTCGAGAGATAAAACCGAAAGTTGGATTGCGCTTCAACGCCGATCCAGATTACAGACCCAACAGAGATCCAAAGTACAGATCGGGCTACGAACGCGATTACAAGTCAGACTCTCGGCGAGATTACGGAGCAGGCACGGAACAAGATTTCACAATGAATTCGCGAGCGAAATTCAAGAACAATTGGAAAAATTAATATTTCACCAATGTATATACGTACGTCGCAATTTATTAAAAAAAATTGCAACATCTAATCAGTCTGATTGTTGTTTCTTTAATTTCAATTTAATTAGATACTATACGACGATTTTTTTTTTCACTAAATCACAAACATACCGACGACGCAATCTCGACACACTCGATACGATAATGAATTATCCTAAATGGACTTATTCGAGAGTCTCCCATCGCATAGACACCCACCAAATATATATTAAAAAAGAAAGCGATGGGACAAGACTCTGTGAATTCGTAGACTCAGTTGCTATATACGATGACTGACAAGTACGAAAAAAAAAACAAATTTGCACGAGGCTGTTTTTGCATACATACCGATTGTCACAAACGCGATAAGCTCGTACCAACGAAATTTGTACTGCATTAACAGAAATACGTAACTATTTCTGTGGTTTATCAACCGTAGAAATTAACCGATTCGGCTCTCATCAAGTCAAATCCGCCGGCCTGAAAGCTTCTCTTGATCGATACGTTCGGATAGAGCTGCCGCCACTCTTGTACTTTGGTATCGCTTATTGCGTCGCAGAAGCTCAAATCGATCATTCGCAGTCGTGGACAGCATAGCAAAAAACGCAGACATATGTCGGGCGTTAGCGAACGAGCTCCCAGCAGGTCCAATTGCTGAAGCCGATGGCACAGCAGGAGTGGCTCGATGTCTCGATCGGTGAGACCCCTCAGAGCGCCGAGGAACACCTTCTCCAAGGAATTGCAGCAGGTGAGAAGGGTTCGCAGTGAATCTCCCGGAGCTCCGATCGCGATGCTTATCATCCAGGAAAAAAATTAAAAAAGCAAAAATTGAATTGGGTAAATTCCAAAAGATCGATCGACAGTTCGCGATAAGACACGGCTCAAACTCACCACCATCCAAAATCGACTTCGCGCAGACGAGTGCATCTCGTGAGAGCTCTCACTCCAGCCGGCGTCAGAGTAAGAGCTTTCCAGCAATCTATGCTCTCGAGGTGCGGACAGGAATTTGCGATTTCGAAGGCCACCTCGTCCATGTTCAATCGCTCGTGCATACCGGCCAGGTTTAGATGACGCATCTGTACGTTTTTTCGTAGTACAGCGCACAACGTCGTAGTCTCGATCGTCGTGCGATAAAGCTCTAGTCGCTCGAGCGACTGCAACTTCTCGAGGTTGACGAATCCATCGTTGGTTATCGATGTACAGTTGCGAAGGCACAATTCTGAAGAAGAGCAAAGATGATGACTGAAGCTATAGATTAATTTTGGGAAACTGCTTAAAAATGCTCGGAGATACCTTTCAAACTCTTGCACGTCGAGGACACTTCGGCTATGACCGTGTCGTCGACGAAGTGGCAGCAGTTAAGTCGCAGATGAGTCAACAGACCTCCGCAGGCAGTGAGAAAGTCGTTTATATCTTTGGAAGTTATCGTGCTGTAGCTGCCGCACCAAGATAAGTCGAGACGCTGCAGGTACTGGCAACGGGGCGTTAAGAAATTCAGCGCCCCGGCGTCAATGCAGTTCCAGTAAGGTTTGAGGTTGAGACTCGTGTAGAGCAACGCGTCTCGCGCTATGTTGTTGAAGTGTCGATTCACCTTGCAACAGCTACACAGCGACCTTAGATCTAGATTTTTAAGAATCTTCAATACTGTTTCGTCCTGTAACATGAGAAACAAAAAAAAATTGTTATATTACAAATCGAACTACATCGTTGGAACATCGTCGTCGTATGCACGAATTATCGATCTACCGGAAGAACGGCGAAGCTTCCGCATGTTTCGTGTACGGAACCGCTTCCGCCGGGCGACGAGTCGGTCGACGCGACCGATAACGTTGGCGACGTCGACAGATTAATTTCTTTGATTAATTTTGGAAAATCTTCTTGGAGAAATTGTTGCAAGCTGTTGAAGGCTTCCTCGATCGGCGGAATGAAGTGGCAGTGGAGACCTAGCTTGGACAACAGTTTTCCCTTTGGAAGCTTGTCCATGATTTTGCTGTAAGGGTCGAAGGATTAATAATTACGCTACCGATTAATTGGTCCCGCTGGAACAATAACATACCTTTTATACAGCACACAATGCTTGTGCAGAGTGTTCTTGAGTTTCAGCAAATCGTTGTTCGCCTTCGAGTGATCGGGCGTCAAGTTGTGAATATCCTCGATATTGCTTCCCGTCCCACCGAGCTCTTTCAACAAGGCACTCAGGCTACGGTTTTTGAAACCCACGTGCGGCAATATAAGTTCCGAAGTGCCGATCAGCAGAACCGCGTCCAACTCGGTGTAGTAATCCAGGAGGCTGTGATTGAATTCCAGCCTTAGCAACTTCGTTTTGAAACTACATAGCTGTAGAGGGGGCGAAAATATTCTGGGCTTGTGAGGAACTCGTTGGGGCGGTCCGCTCCACAATTGGCACCACCGATTGCTGCCGTCCCTTGCCCAAATTCTCACAACGCTTCCTGGATTGTACGTCTCGAAAATAGAAATCCTGATGGGATAAACCTCCTGATGATACTCGATATCTGCAAGGGAAATACATTATTATATCAAGCTCAATGTTGATCTGGAAAAAGTAAACGGGACAACGGACATACCTATATAATCATGAGTGACGTTCGACTCATTGTTTTGATGCATGAAATCTGCTAATCTGGACGGAGCTTCGTCCCACCATCGTCCGTACGTTCTCTGTATCAAAGATCAAGAATTAAATGACAAAAATTGCTAGAACATTATACATTGAAAGCACAATATTCAACTTCATCTTTGGCAAGTCTCTGTCAATGCACTGCTTTAGGAAGGAATAAAAATGATTCGCTTGTAGAATTTTATTCTTCAAGTGAAATTCCCTGAGCAAACTTTGTGCGATGCGAAACACACTCGTTATAATTTCATGAAATTTAGAGTCATGCGGATATTTTTAGGGTCGTGAAAATTTGTGAAATTACTGCTTTACCCACCATAACAAAAGCCTGAGGATAGTCGCCGTAATCGGGAAACTTGCTGGGATTCCCGGCGATGTTGTAAGCCGTGTACGATATGCTAATGTTGCTACCATACTGCGAACTGAAGTCATTGACTTCCTTGACGTATTGTTCGACGAAAGTTACGGATTCTTCTTTGTCGCCGTTTTTGTCTCTGTTGACAGGAACTAATTCGAGTCTCGTTTCGTCGCAAGAGACCATGTCAAAGTTGCGGTGTCCGCTGGGTTGAAAAATGTTTAGTTACATTGAATTACACGAATAACCTATGATCAGTCTCGTATTTCGTATTGTTATCTATTTACCACGCGAGGGAGATTGATTGGAAAAATAAAATATTGCGAAAATTGTCCGATGTCGAAACAATTATTTACAGTCACAATTTTGTAAATCGTATTGCCCCGGCGTCACTCTTGTTTGCAATGACTCGACAGTGTTTGTTGACAGACCGATAAATGTCACCGAACGCGAATCGAACGAACGAGCGACACCATATTGTACAGTAGGGTTCCCCTTTCCTTACGTCGAGGTGAAACAAACTCAGTCGGTAACAGAAACTGTAATTAATGGTATTCGGAGATGGTAGACAATTCGCCAGAAACCAAGGTATTAACTGATGCAGAATTCAATACCGCGTCGGATGATACTTCGCTTTTACCCCAAGTGTGCAACGCTTTTACATGGCATTGATCCGAAAAATGCGAGTATCTCTCTTGCATTCACATGGTCACGTGGTAACATGTTTCTACCCACCTTAATCTCACTGTACTCGACTCGTTACTATGGCAACGAGTTGGGATCTCAATTTTCCCATTCGCCAGGTCGTTCCACTCATGTGGCGGCTTTTCGTTGAAGCTACCGTATCGCAACCCAAGTTTTTATATCACGGGAATCAATTAATTGATAAATCGAGCGAGTCAAATTGATTGTCACTGTTAGGTAGTTATCAAAATGACCACCTGTAAAATCTTATCGCCGTAACTTAGTCGCCGCGGTTACTTTACCGGTTATTTACCGACCGATATCACAAACAGCGTTACTGTTTAACAGGCGCGTACAGCTGGCGACGGCTGTTTCAGCCAAATACGAATGAAGAACGACTCATAGCCGAGCTGCTGAGAGCTTTCAGCTACTATTAAAATTCTCCTCGATTGACTTTCCTTAGCTACCGGGGACAAGCTGCATTTCTGTCTCTTCGGTGTACAGTTGTTTACAGTCTATGTAGACTTTCAGTACCGAGTTGCGTCGTGTCGATTTATTGGTGTTAATTTTTTACACACCGCTGAGGCGATACATACGTCGGGTCAGTGAGGACGCTGCGTTCGCGCGACGAGAGTTCTCACCTAACCTTAGAAACAGTCGCGCTCGAGTGAAGGAGAGAGCAAGACAGAGAGAGAGAGAGAGACCCACAGTAAAGAACAGCCGGGCAGCGGCTCTCCTGTAGTGGACGCGCAGCGTAATCATGGCGACGTTATCATCGTCACGAGTCGACGAGCTCGTACAGTCTGTCAGTTTGCACAATTCACGTAGTTTATTGTTCAACGGTTACGTACTGCCATTCGTGATCGTTCAAGGATTGTGGATCTACGGATGGATATTCGTTTACGACACGGACGAGTACTACGACGAGGGTCTCGTTGGCATCGCCGCGATCGGAGTGTTGCAGATTCTCGTGTGTCTGTGCTGCCAGTGGTCGGTCCACGTTAATTGTTTCCTAAATTGCAGCTCGGTCAGTATTCATACGTAATTACCTCGTTCATATCATATTCAACAATCGAGCTGTCACACCTATTCGTGATCTGTTGCGAATCAATTTCGCACTAGCCAATATGTTTCGGTAACGTGGCACTCGCACACACCGACACAGCAGCCACTCAAATTCGTCTGCTAGACAACAGTCACGTGGCTATCGAAGCGCCAATTTTTCTTCGAGTCCGAACGATCGTGTTATATTTGATCGTTTATTTATTTAATTTTTATTTACAGACGAGAGATCCTTACAAGGCGGCTATAGTGAAAGTCGTTCCGACAGCCAATAACGGAAGCTCCGAACTCATTAAATTACATCGCGACAAGGACAAGGAGCCTTGGTTTATCTTTCAAAAGACTAAGTACTGCTGGGATCCGGAAAAGAAGCAATTCCGCGGTCTCGAGTTTCCGGTCGATCAGTCGATAAAGAGCTATCGCGATTGGAAGGGCTATCACGAGGAGGAGGATGTCACCAATGCCGAGGAAAAATATGGAAAGAACAAGTATGCTCACTTTTTTCATAGTTGAAATTTTTTTTTAAATTCACAAAATTGTTGAATGAATTTGAGCTGAACAATGATCTCTTCATCCACAGATTGGACATGGTGGTTCCCGAGTTTTGGGAACTCTTCAGAGAACGAGCGATCGCACCTTTCTTCGTCTTTCAGGTGTTCTGCGTCGCTCTCTGGTGCCTCGATCAATTCTGGTACTACAGTATCTTCACGCTCGTTATGCTAATCATGTTCGAGTGCACGCTCGTTCATCAGCAGATGAGAAACATGGCGGAAGTGAGAAAAATGGGAAACAAGCCATATATGATTATGGTCAGTCGCTTAAAAAAAACGCTCGTTTAACGTATATGCGTCAATGTCGTTGATTTCAAATTATTTTTGTTTACAAAAGGCCTACCGTAATCGTCGTTGGCGACAGACGTTCACCGACCAGTTGGTTCCTGGAGATATAATCTCGATAACTCGGTCTCAGAACGACAATCTCGTACCGTGCGATATTCTGCTGTTACGAGGACCGTGCGTTGTCGACGAGAGTATGCTCACAGGTAAATTATCGTCCTCGTTGTTGCGTTGTTTTTATTCATTTATTTCGCTCCCTGGAAAACTGGTGTTTTCGCAAACGCTTCATGTGCGTAAAAACACTATTTTCACACCTTGCGTAATAAAAATTTGTACGATACTCGTCCGAAAAACGTTCTCTTAACTCGTCTAATTGGAACACTCGCTTTCGGCTCGTGCTGCCAACTTGCATTCGTCAGAAAAAGTTTTTCGCACCAGTATCGTAATGTACAATTTTTTCCTGCTCGGAATATTGTAACGTTACCGTTGCAGGTGAATCGGTGCCGCAGATGAAAGAGCCCATCGAGGAGATCGACGGAAACCGAGTGTTGGATATCGAAGGCGAACACAAACTGCACGTTCTGTTCGGTGGAACGAAGGTCGTTCAGCACACACCTCCCAGTAAAAATTCTTCGGGTCTCAGAGGTTCGCATTGCAATTGCTAATCGGCGTTCTACGAATGCGGTGCGATATCACTACACAGTAACATGATTTAACAGCAACCGATAACGGATGCGTTGGTTACGTGCTGCGAACGGGTTTCTCGACGTCGCAAGGAAAGCTTCTGAGAACGATTTTGTTCGGTGTGAAACGTGTGACCGCGAATAACTTGGAGACTTTCGGATTTATCCTGTTCCTTCTCATATTCGCGATCGCGGCCGCGGGCTACTTGTGGATCAAAGGTACGATCGTTTGCCGGCATATTCAAAAAATCCATATTTAAACGGCAATGGCAATATTTTCGCAGGAAGCGAAGATCCGAAGAGAAACAAGTACAAATTGTTCCTGGAATGCACGCTGATACTAACGTCGGTTGTCCCACCGGAATTGCCGATCGAGCTATCGCTGGCTGTGAATACGTCGCTTCTGGCTCTGTCCAAGTTGGGAGTTTACTGCACGGAACCGTTCAGGATTCCGTTTGCTGGCAAGGTCGAGATTTGCTGCTTCGACAAAACGGGAACTTTGACTAGTGATAAATTAGTCGTGGAGGGAATAGCTGGTATCAAGTATGTTTTCGTCGAACAATAAATTATTCTTCAGAGCTACGGAATCTGATTAGATGCGAGAAACTATTTTTTTTATTTATTTTTTTTTTTTTGCAGAGGCGACGCGAGGGTCCTGCCGATCGAGGAAGCACCGCCGGAAACTGTCCAGGTGTTGGCGACGTGCCACTCTCTCGTGCAGATCGACGAGGGCATAGTCGGCGATCCCCTAGAGAAAGTTACACTCAAAGCTGTGAATTGGAACTTGACGAAGAGTATGAATTTTATCCGAAAGCTCGTCGCACTACCGAAGTTAACCCTTCACGTACGGAATCCTTGTTTACCGACGACCTAGAATTTGCCCAGACGCAACCATCAAACGATTCGAATAACAAGTTGATGTGCTGAAAAAAATCTGTAAAAATTCACAGACATACCTTGATGTTTTGTTTGTTTGAGAACGCAGACGAAAATCTATTATAACTTGCGCACCGTTTTTGTGCTTAAAAAAAGGCATGGTCGTTTGCTCTCGGCAAAGAGTTCCCGTACTTGAAGGGTTAAATATTCCTTACGAATATTAATTTAAAAAATCGTGTTTCTCTTTCAGGCGATGTGGTAATTCCAAAGAAAGGAAAGTCGGCGGTATTTAAGATCTTCCACAGACATCATTTCTCGTCAGCTCTTAAGCGAATGTGCGTCGTATCGGGATACGCTCTCGCCTCGAACATATCGGAGATGAATTACATCGTTGCCGTCAAAGGAGCACCGGAAACTCTCAAGAGCATGGTGCGTCGAATATCGAAGATTGACCTATAAATGTTTGTATGTTAATTTCATCGATGATTTCAGTTCTCCAACGTTCCCGACAACTACGACTCAACGTATCTGGCTCTGTCGCGTCGGGGTGCTCGAGTTTTGGCCCTCGGTCATCGACAGCTTCCCTCCGGCACGTCGGCGCAGGATTTGCGAGAAATGTCGCGAGACGATTTGGAACGTGAACTGACATTCGTTGGATTCGTCAGCATCAGTTGCCCCCTCAAGACCGACTCGAAGGCAGTCATAAAGGAAATTCTGAACGCCTCGCACTCAGTCGTCATGATAACCGGCGACAATCCACTGACCGCTTGTCACGTCAGTCGTGAATTGCACTTTACGAAAAAGGACGTCACGCTGATATTAACGAAAGTGGGTTCGACGTGGGCCTGGCAGAGCGTCGATGAGACTGAACAAGTGCCGCTGGGCATGGGAAACGTTGCCAGCAGAGGAAACGAGATCTGGACAAAATATACTCTCTGTGTGACCGGTGAAGTACGTACGGTTGACCGATAGACAAAATTTCACGAATTCCTCTTTGCCGAAGGATGAATAACAATTTTTATCCCTCACAGGGTTTAACGTACCTCGAAGAGAACGACGGAGTTCTGTTGCGAAAGTTATTGCCGCACATCGTAGTCTTTGCTCGTTGCGCACCGAAACAAAAGGAGTTTATAATAATATCGCTGAAGAATCTCGGTTACACGACCCTGATGTGCGGCGACGGAACGAACGATGTGGGTGCTCTGAAACACGCCCATGTTGGTAAGTTATCATCGAGTTCAGCTAATTAATGAACTTTTCTTGATCGAGCCTGATTAATTTTTTGTTTTCGTGCCCCAGGTGTAGCGATATTGTCAACTCCTCCGGAGCATTCCAATCCAGATCGCCGGGAGACTTCGTCAGCTAGCAGCAACTCGCAGAACTCGAGTAACGGACCGAGACACTCCGGTCGACAGCAGCACGCCAACAATACACCCGCACAGCTGCAAAGAATCATGAAAGAAATGGAAGAGCAGGATCAAGCAACGATCGTGAAATTGGGCGATGCATCGATCGCCGCTCCTTTTACTAGCAAATTGTCGACGATTCTGTGCAGTAAGCCTCTAGTATTGACCTTACTACGCTCCTATATTTGAAAGAAATAGGAAAAAACGTTTTAAGAAATATATCGTAATCATGATTTTTCGTTTCACTTGCAGTATGTCACGTTATCAAGCAAGGACGATGCACTCTGGTGACGACTCTGCAGATGTTCAAAATCCTCGCGCTGAACGCTCTGGTGCTGGCGTACAGTCAATCGGTACTGTACATGAACGGAATAAAGTTCAGCGACGCTCAAGCGACTGTACAGGGTCTTTTGCTGGCTCTCTGCTTCCTCTTCATATCGAAATCGAAGCCACTGAAAAGTCTCTCGAAACAGAGGCCTCTGCCAAATATATTTAATCTCTATACAATCTTGACTGTTCTGCTTCAATTCGCGGTACACTTTCTCTGCCTGATTTATCTCGTCCAGGAAGCCACGTCCTTCTCGATGAAGTGAGCATTTTTTAAGAGAATTTCTCAATTCATATGGTCACGAATTTTCAACGCGTTAATTGTTTATTCTTCTTGATAACAGGCACGAAAATCTAACGGATATTCTTGCTCCGAAAAATGTAACCGACGATCTTGGATCGTCAGGAAGCAGCAGTGCCGAGGAAGATGAACCGTACGAAGTAAATTTGATAAACAGTACGGTCTACATCATCTCCATGACCCTGCAAATTTCAACGTTCGCAATTAATTACAGGGTAAGACGATTACGATCGGGCACTTTTAAATTACACGAGCGTCGATAAATCGTTAATGACATTTCTTTATTGAAAACAGGGGCAACCTTTCATGGAAAGTCTGATGGAAAACAAAGCCCTTCTGTATTCTCTGTTCGGAAGTTCCGCTCTGATAATGGGACTCGCCTGCGGTTTCATGCCCAGCGTTGCCGCCCAACTGGAAGTCGTGGATTTCCCAAGCGAAGTGAGTGACTAATAAAATAAATTATTCGACGAATCGCCTCGTCGCTAAAATATTCTTACGATTGATCGCTTATTTTTTCGCAGTTCCGCAACACCCTGGTTCAAGTGCTGCTGGTGAACTTTACCGCAGCGTGGGTGGTCGACAGAGCATGTCGATGGCTCTTCGGTGAAGGGAGAATCCAAAAGCTGTGATTGAACAATCGTTACGAGACTTGTGTCGCGTTGTGTTTTTTTTTTTAATTAATATTAACATTACGACGGAGTAAGTGACGTGAGAAGAGAGAAGTTCGCTCACCGGCAGCCACGTTCCACCACGTCTTCGGGTACATTCTTTGCTCAGCGAACTCGTCTGCACAATCTTTTCATACTCTATACTGTGCGTCAGACGAAAACAAAAAATCGTTACCTTCACTGTTTTCTCTTATAGTTTATTTAGTTTTCTTTTTTTCGATACGCTGCCTTCAAATCCTAATGGAGAAACGAGTCCTACGCGAACGGAACAATTCTATGGATTAATATAGACTGTGTTACTGTGTAACATGACGATATTTATGTACGAGGTAATCATCTCAAGAACCAAACCACGCCTTTGCAATGAAATTCTATGAATGCTACAGAACAATCTTTTTGAACGGACAATGGAATAGCCTATGTGGGTCTGAAGTTTTTTTTTCTTTTTTTTTAGAGGACGACAGAAGAATATCTAAAAAAAATCGACTTTCAAATCAGTTTTCTTTTCTTACATTCCACTCATTCGGCGCGCAGGGTCGTTTGCACGATTGTAGATATCCAATTAATTGATGGATAATCGCGTGTTGAAAAAATGACTGCGTAGCGAAGCCAACTGGAGTAGCTACGCTAAATGCAACTGCACGTTCGATGTTCTTAGGTTATCGACACACTTGACGCAAAAAAAAAAAGAAAACTCGAGCAGTTGTTCGTCTCGCTATTTGTCACGACGATAAAGAAAAAAAAGAGAAAAAAAATCCACTGTTCTGCGTACACCGAAATGTTCAATCATTGCATGCGCACGATCGTATAAACTCACCCTCGTTTGACGTTCATTTGAGAAAGAGATACCCATAATTTTTGTATGAGAAATCTCAAAAAAAAAAAAAGAATCGAGAGAGATGTTTCATGATTATCGTTTCGAATGTAATGTAATCGTAGTGTGATAGAGTTTGTAAGCATTGTAATATAAGTCCGTTCGGAACAGAAGAAAAGAGAAAAAAAAAGAAAGGTTTTCGTGTGCCGTTTTGATGTTGATGCCGAGATGTAAATCATTGTACCATATGCGTTTATCATTATCGATTAAATATCGAATAAAAAGATCATTCCAGACTGTGGAAAAAAACTCGTGTATTCAGTTATTTCTTAGCGCAAAACATTAGGCCATTTTAACGAATCTGCTCGTTTGTGATTGTACAATTCGTTAATGAAAATGTATTTATTTATTAATTTGTTTACTAATATAGCACGAAATATCGTGAAATAATTTTATACCTTTTGTCAATCTTTCGAATCTTGCGACATATTTCTGTTTAAAAAATTTTCAAAAAAAAATGTTCAATATTTCAAAAAAATATTATTGAAACCTTTCAAAAATATTTCCGTGCTATGTGGGTAATGACGAGCTGAGCCCATTAACAAAGACGATAAGAAACCCATCGCCCACTGAACAATGTGAGAAAGATTCATCGCTGATAATAAATTGCACAAATTTATAACTACTACATCCATTCAGAAAATATTAGTATTATTAAATAAGTACAGCATTCATCATATTAATATCAATATTATTGAAAATTCGTGATAATTAATGGTATTAATATTACAATATTATTACAAGATATTACGACCGAGGGCCAAAGCTTCAATCTTAACCGGCAAGACATCGAGCTTGGAGAGCCGAATCCTCGTGGTCATTGTGGTCCTCGCCGGTCAATAGCTTTTATTCCGAGAAGTTTGTTGACATTTCTTCATTGGTTCGTTCGAGACTCTGCCGGAGAAGGGCGAGAGGAGGGGGTGCTTGGGTAGTCGAGATCTCTCGCTCGCTGAGCGGAAACTTTCTCAACACCAGTGAATACGGCGATCGACGATCGAACCGATTTCATTCGAGACCCTCGTGCGTTCAGTAGTGTCCCCCGGTATCCTACGGATGCATGCGAGGCCGATGCATGCACGCACGGAGAGAGGCACAGTTGCGTTCTTTCCTCGATCGCTCGTCGATCTTTTAACGGTGCGTGATCCGCACATTCCAGTTGTCAGCCTTCACCGCTCGATCCTGAATCGCTCAGTGGAATCGGCTGCGCGTTGCCGGACGCAACGGGATACCGGGCAGTTGGTCTTCGCGCTGCGGGAGTCGTGACACTTCTCGCGTTGACACGAAAATTCTTTAGTATATATATATTTTTTTTCATAACTCGAAGACCAGACTGTGTTTGTGAAACCGTTTTATTTCGTCGACCTTTGATTATTATAGAGGAAGTGTTTTGTGTGGTTTTTTGTGGCTCCGGAAGGCAAAAGGTGGTGAAAAAAGTGAGGCTCGTCGCTGGTGAAGTTTCCACTGCAGACCGGGAGTTTTTTTTCACTCACCGATCGTTGATGAAGGTCAAGGTGATCGAAGTGACTTCTTATAAATTTAAATCATTATGACGCGACAATCGGCCGTATATATAGGATTTATTTTCAATCAGGCCGATGCGTAACGCGCCTCGTCGTCGGTCGGAGTAAAACTATTGGTACCGCTCACGTGGGCGCGATGCGCAACTAAATATAAAGGGGAAACCTATTTATAAATAATTCGGAGTAGGTATCGGGCGACTCGGCGGGAGAGATATAGTTGGTGGTAGCGAAGTTTGCGAAGACGATAATGTATGTAATTTTCGAGTTAAAAATTGTATGTAATTTCTTTTCTGTGTCCGGTCAATGTAGCATTTTTCACTGGGAGCGCAGAGTGGCGGGCGGGGCAAGATGGACTATATTTATTAATTTTTGATTGGAGATAAAAAAATCATAAAAATAGTCTGAGAAAAAATAAAAGGAGGGTGCCGGTCCGTCTTGCACCCAGGGGTCCATATTCCCCCACTCTCCGCCAATGCTAGATTCGGGCGTCAAAAAATCTTACCCAGTTGATGGACATTAGAACCGACTATTCATTTTTATTATAAATTATAAGGTAATTGATGAAATGAATTAGACTTTTTTTATCAAACTGATGAAATAAATGAGACTTTTTTTTCATCAAACTGATGAAATTAACGAGACGAAACGCGAACATGTTAATTTTCTTATACCCGAATAGAGACGTATTATGAGACATAAGTAGTTTGTGGGAATAAGATTTTGAAGATCGCAAAGGTAGTTGAGCAAATAATAGTATAAAAATGAATAAATGAAACACGTTAGGTACCGAAGATAAATGTCTCATCCGTTTCATCAGTTTCCTTGCAGTTCACCTGTAATTCACAATAAAAATGAATAGGCATGAGACGTCTTAACTGTACAGCCGTACTTTGAACTGTTGTCGAATGGAAAATGCGACGATGTTAACGAATAATGCGTTCGCGCTGTTCATTCTCTGAATAGACGCAAGTCCTCTCGATCGACACATCTCCATACGAGTATACATAATATTATTGTTTATGTTCGTGAGCTACTGACCCATGGCCATTCCCGTTACTAGACACGTGCCGGTAATTGCGCCTCGTTAACGTGTTTGCCCGGCGTCGATACATACATAGTGTTTCTTGCGCGAATCGTCGTTTCTCCAACGAATCGCTTAACTATATTTCGCGGTTACATAAACGCTGCAAAAAATTGATAGCTTTCACGAAACAAAAAAAAATCCAAAACACCCTACAAGAGTTTTATTTTAATTTCGTGCACTCGACTTTAGTAGCCTGAAAATTTATGAGCTGCTCGAGAGGCAGCGTGACACGGCGAGAATTTTCTGTTTTTTTTTATATATATGTATATATATATATATAGCCGAGTCAATTGTCATTTGCATAGAATGATCGAGGGCGTGGAACGATGGTACTTTCACTGGGTGGACTGGTTGGTGTTCGGAGCGATGCTCGGACTATCTGCATGCGCTGGATTGTGGCACTTCAGAAGAGCCAGAAAATCCACGACTCTCGAGTATCTACTCGGTGGAAGTAATATGGGAGTGTATCCCGTTGCCGCGTCCCTCGTAGCCAGGTGATGATACCGACTGAGAAATAAATCTATGCGAGTCTCGTTCTCTAAAAAAAAAGTAAAATAAATAATAATAACGATTAACCCATCGGATCTCTCGCCGATGTAGTTTCATTTCCGGCGTTACGATTCTCGGCACACCGGCGGAGATTTACAATTTCGGCACGCAGTACTGGATAACGATAATATCGCTCATGTTTTCGGGCATCGTCGTCGTCAACGTGTATCTGCCGGTCTTCAAGAACCTCAACCTCACCTCTGCTTACGAGGTACATTTAGTGGAAAATCTTGAAACTTCTAAAAAGCGGACTTACGATCGGTTTTAGAAAATAATTTAAGAAGTCCGTTGCAGTATCTCGAGATGAGGTTCAATCGAGGAGTGAGAATTCTCATATCGCTCATATTCGTCGTCGACGTCGTCCTCTATCAATCCATCGTTGTTTACGTGCCCTCACTGGCACTTAATCAAGGTACACACCGATCTTTCGTCACGTTATTCCACAATGATAAAAACATACGGTTGAATCAACTAAGATTCGGGCAGGGGCTAAAGATTTTGTTGATACAGCTAAAAAATTAGTTAGTTCAACAATTTGTCGGGTGATTTCACCAAAATATTTTTGGGTCATTCAAATATTTTGTTGGAGTTGATTCAACTGTAATTTTTTATCAGTGCAGTATCTCCGAATATTGACGAAACGATAAATTATTATTATTTTGTCAATATTTGTTTACAGTAACCGGGATAGATATTCACATGATCGGAGGGATCGTCTGTTTCGTCTGCATATTTTACACAGTTCTGGTGAGTAATCGAATATTTTTTTATTCGGTATTAGAGTATCATTGCATAAGTGCAATTTCCATAGCACCCTCGATTTAGTGTGAATGACGAATTTGCGACCATGCCGAGGGTGACAATTAGCGTCAAACCAATACATAATGGCAGAACTCGGGTGGTCAGTTAAGAGATTGTTACAACTTTCATATATATATATATGTATACTATACATACGTATGTATATTGCTCGCCCTGTATCTCTCCTCGTCACTCCGACCAATTACGAGATTAATTGCTACATCAGCAAAGGCGTTGTCTATGCAGCCTTCGCGCAAATTATATTCTCATGCCTCATCGGAAACGGCTTCTCGGTTCCGCGAGGAGAGTGCGGGGTGGATTCGCCCCGTTTTTCGACGAGGAAACGCGAGAAAACTATTTTCTCGAGGAAGGAACGGGGGAGGAGGGTGCGAGGCTAGCTGTGCTATACAATGTCGGGAAGAAGCTTTGAGCTCGGTGAAATGTTTATGGACGTTAAAGCCAGCTCGCCCCTTGACAATAGAGCCCGGGTGAGACAATGGGGTATACCGGGGCATCGAGTGGCTCGTGGCTGGTTTAGTCGCAGGTCACAAAGCTTCGCGCAAAAGTGATTAATCGCGCGAGCTCGCCTTCGCCTCGTCCTTCCTCCTCCGTTCCCTGCTGCCCTGTAATTATCCGAACAATTTGTTAAACTTGGAATTAATGGGGATTTATCGCCGGATGAGTCGGCCCTTTGGGGGAAATTGTTTATTGTAAGCAAGCTCTCTGTGCGGCGAGGCGAAAGCTCCTCAATGCCGCACGCGAGGGAATGAGACGAAGAAGACTCGTTATTTTAGGGTAAAAACGCTGTTTTCCTTCACCCCGAAAACTTAACAAACTTCCGGAGAAAATTCCCGCCGCAGACGCGACATCGGCATTGTGAGGGTCTCAATCTCGGCGTGTGCTCTCGGTTGCAGGGTGGCCTCAGAGCCGTCGTGTGGAACGACGCTTTTCAAGTGGCCATTATGCTCGTCGCCGTTATCACCGTCACGAGTTTGGGGACTTATCAGATCGGCGGACCGGCCGAGGTCTGGAGAAGATCGGCGAAGATGAATAGAATAGAATTTTTGAAGTAACGATATTCTTTCCAGCGAAGGGTTTTAATTTTGTTGTTGTTTAAATGTGAAAACATCTTTGGTTAAAAAGCGCTGAGGTGGCTGAGGCTACCGAAGATGTTTTCGCATGCAATTTTATCGAGCACAGACGGATGTGCCCAATTTTGATTGTTTGTTGTTATTGTACCGGCCGAATTTTCGATTCGACAGCTTTGACGCTTCGCCTTACACGAGACACACCGTCTGGACGGTTCTCATCGGTTCGTTTATCTACAGTACTTCATACATAGCTGTGAATCAAACGATGGTTCAACGGTATTGTTCGCTGTCGACCGAGAAGAAGTGCAAAGTGTAAGTGGGTATCTACTGTGCAGATCAGATCCAAAATCATAGATAGATAGATGGTTTATTGTGTCCTGGGATAAATACCCTAAGGACCAAGTGTTACATACAGCGAATCGCTGAAAAATTTGAGTACAGTTTACGTAACGCATTTAAGAATATAGTATACAGAGCAAAATTAAAACAAGGTCAGAGCAAAATCAGAGCAAAATCAGAGCAAAATCAGAGCAAAGTCAGAGAAAATACGGGGCAAAATCGGAGCAAAGTCACAGAAAGTACAGAGCAAAATCAGAGTAAATTCAGAGTAAGTTCAGAGAAAATACAGAGTAAAATCAGAGCAAATATAGAGCAGAATCAAAATCGAAAAAAAATAGAGATAGCGGTTGTAGAGTCAGGGTGGGCAAGGAAGTTGGCAGTAGCTCCAGCGGAGGCAGGACACGACGGCAGTCCCTCAGAGGGAGACGAAGTAAGACCCATGTTGATGAGCAAAGAAAAGGAAAAGGGCAGACGGTCAAACACTTACCCTGGTAGACATTTTTGAGTGTTACATCCCGTTACTCCCGACAAGATCCCGACAAGATCCCGATGTATGAATAATTTGTACCAGGGTAAGAAGTGTACCAGTGAGATCGTCATTGTCCTTATCGTTCCAGAGCAGTCGGAGTATTCACTGTAGGCGCTATGGCTTTCATCTCCGTGTGCTGCTGGTGCGGTCTCGTTCTCGTTGCGTGGTGGGCACTGACGTGCGATCCGCGTGCGACTGGAGTCATCAAGGCCGATGATCAGCTTCTTCCGGCCTACGTTATGGAAATCGCTGGAAACCTTCACGGCATTCCCGGACTCTTCACTGCCGGAATATTCGGCGCGGCTCTCAGGTAACTGGTCGAATTTAATTTTTATTTCTTCGTCCAGCAGACATTGTTTAATACAACGTAAAATTTCTTGTACCTGAAGCACTCTGTCGGTCGGTCTAAACTCCACTTCGGTCGTGCTTCTCGAAGACTTCGTCAAGGGATGCTTCAGGCTGAAGCCGAGCGATCGGGAGGCAAACATTTTTGTCAAGATCGTCGTCATCTTACTTGGACTTATCGCTATGGGTTTCATCTTTCTCGTTGAACAATTGGGCGGCGTTCTCGCTGTAAGTTTCTACGGACACGATTATGATAATTATAGACAGATTTTATATATTTTTTTCTAATTATTTATTTTTTTTTTTTACTAAATCGTTCTTCAGGTAACCGGCAGCCTGGCCGCGATCGCAGCCGGAACTTCCTTCGGCGTCTTCACTCTGGGAATGCTCTTCCCCTGGACCAACTCCAAGGTAGATTTCTCATCATCGTCAGTTCCAATTCCGCTCTCTGAAGGAAACAATTTCATTTCACGTTTTATTTTTTGTTTTCTATCATTCAATAGGGTGCATTTGTCGGTGCAGTTGCAGGATTCGTAATCGCCGGATGGGCGAGTCTCGGCGCGAACGTCGCAGTAGGCTCGGGATTGCTGATACCGAAGAAACTTCTCGTTCCCCTCGATAACTGTCCGTCCAACTTGACCGAAAGCTTCCTCGATCAGTTCAAAACGAATCCTGAGTAAGCCAATATCGTTTATCGTTGTTATTGTCGTCGAATAATTTGTTGACAAAATAAAATAATATGATAACGGTTCAAACGATCGCAGCGAGGACGATGTGTTCCCTCTGTACCGTCTTTCCTATCACTGGATCACTGGATTGGGCGCCAGCGTCGTTATCATCGTGGGTGGTCTCGTCACTTGGCTGACGGGACCTTGCAATCCCTCGTCCATCGACCGGGATTTGCTTTCGCCGGTTATTCATGGGTATGCAAATAGTTTCTATCATAGCGTACGTAGTTCGAGGAAATAACAGGGTTGTTTTGCAATCGGGCAGGTGGTTACCTCACCCGAAGTACAGTATGGGAGTTGGGAGGTGGCAGCAGACACCTTCGTCGGACAATCCGGCCAATCTTCTGCTGAAGGAACTCGTAGAGAAGCCGAAACGAGGAAGAATTTTGTCGACGAAGGTAAATCCATAATTTCCATCGAAAGATTATCTGGTCATAATTTTGTAATATTTATCATTTTTTTTTTTTTTAGAAACCGGATCGCAGTATTTCAAATGGCTCGCCGACTTAAGTCCGTCGCAGATTAATCAGCACTTTGACGATAAAAAATTCTTGCCACTCTCGGTGCGTGCGCAGGCGGCGGAATCGAGCTACGGAGGGAAATGTTTCGTTCCGCGTTTAGGGATTCGACGAAAATCCGTGAAACTCGAAGAGCGTCGAGTCGTACGGTAACTTCGGAAGAAAAAAAATGTCGAGCAGCTCGAAAATGAGGTCTTGTGTAAATAGTACTCTGGAATACTGATTACCGAGAAATTACGATGACACTTTACGATAGTATTACAAGAACAGATAAACACTACGAATTAATTTTTTCTAATTCGTCATCTAATAGCGTCATGGTAATTATATGTTGTAAAAGAAAACGAAAAGAAACTACTCATTCCTGTTCCATCGTTCTCGAACTGTAAGCTAATACCTGCGACAATGAAAAAAAATGTCTGCTCATTCGTTTGATTGCGTAACGCGGTGTCGGCCGCTCCGAGCCGGCAAGCAAGTACCCGAGTCCTTGGCAGCCTCGGGTTAGAATCTAGAGTGTCAAAGTTCACGCATCGGCATCTCGTTAGGTAATCGCGTTCCGATATTATCGATGTTACCAAGAACGTCGATATTGCAACATACTGCAATTTACCCCATTCCATGGACTAAGTTTTACAATGGTTGAATTTTCTTTCATAAAATGGTATTTATTCCATTCTATGGGTTAAATTTTCTAAGAGTTGATTTTTAGTTCATAGAATGGACTTTATTCCGTTCCATAGACAAAATGTTCTAATGGTTGAAATTTATCTCACGAAACGGTAGTTATTCCATTCCATGAGCTAATTTTCTAAATTATACCTGCAAAATTTTTTAATAGTTGAATCTTAGCTCATGGAATAAAGTTTATTCCATTCTATGGACTAAATTATCTAATAGTTGAATTTTAGTGCATAGAATGGACTTTATTCCATTCCATGAGCAAACAACGACATAGTTCCTACGTCCTATCCGTGGCCCGTCATTGCTGCCTGGTTTTTCGGATTTGTTCGTCTTGTAGGATATCTTGCATGATATCTCAATGGAATCGAATATATCAACGAAGACATCCAGCGAGACATCCAACGAGATCAGACAACACGTCTTACTAGACGTGTTTGGTATCGTTGAAGATATCCAGAAATACCACGGGCAGTCATACCATACGCTTTAGACGAAGGAACTCTGTGGTGTGATCCGAAACGACCCGGCATTACCGTCGCTCGAAGTCTCGAGGCCGAAACGGGCCGCGGTCGTCGGAGGTTGCGGCCGCAGAGATCCTCGAGGACAGGAGCGTCTTTGACGCGGAACATCACGCTGGAGGGACAAACCGCCAAGACCGCTTTTGTAACTGTCGTTCGAATTTGTCCTGCGCCGGATGCGAAATCGCTGAAGCTGAATTACCGATGTGCCTGTGTATCCGCAACGTGTATACATGTATACAGAGTGAAGCTAAATGACGGATCGAGGGGAAGTTCCGCGGCGGTAGCAGGCGTGGCCGTCGGTGAGCTTCGCGCCTGGAGTTCTGTAACTGAGTTTGTTCGGTTTTCAAGCTTTGGTGGTTCCGGTTCGGCGTTGTCGTCGTTCCCGGTCGTCTCGTCGAACGAGAAAAGGCCGGAGGTCGGCGAAGCCCACGAGACGAGCGTCGCGGGCCTCGGTTTATGTTCTCTCCATCAGCGGGAACCGGCGACACCGCTCTCGGGGACGCTCGCCAGGGCTGAGGATATTAGCAGGGTTGTTAAGGCAAAGCCGAGCTACGTCAAACATCCTTATTAACGCCGGGCAAATAGCTCGCTCTCGTCCCGTTTACCCGCTGGCTCGGGGAAATTCAATTTTCGCCAGTCAAAGTGCGGTCGGTCAAAAGCGACGGGGTATGACCCCGTTCGATATTGCTACGTCGTGCGAGTGCCCCGACGGCGACGAGGAGGGCGACGATGTTCTTGCAGAGCGGTGAATCGAAACGAGCGGAGGAAGTGTGTCTGATTCGTCGCTCGTTATCTCTACATATTCCTTCAATATTTCTTCTCAACCGTACACGGTGAAAAAATGTTTGTCGATCTTGACAAACATTTTTTGTCCGCCATTATTGTTGTTAATTTTTAATGTATATTGTTACGGCCGAGCCAATAATAACACCACAGTAAAAAATTAAAAAGGGCGGTATTTAATTATCAATAAGTTCTCGTGGTACGTCCGTTCGGTTCAAGGTCTTAGACAAGACTGTCGAACTACGATCTCGTATCGTCCGTTCAACAGTCAGATCGATGCGAGCGGATCCATTCCATTCCCATGTGCTTGCATCGATCGATAAATGAGTTAATAAAATGAACAAATTCCGTTACAATATATATATTATTTTACTATTTTGTTGTTAATTTAGAAATGTTTTTTACGGAATAACTCTAGGTATTTCAGTGGATACTGATGGATTTTTCTTTCATTAACTCGGCTGCAAGTTAGATTCCGAAGGTATTCTCGTTCCAGCGTCCACGAAACTGCATCTGCATCAATCCGCTGGAATACCATTTACCGCGGTGCGCGTACGGTATCGAACGCTGGTTCACGCGTGGAGAGAAATCGAGATCACGAGGAAGCAAGCTGTGGAACCGGAGAGATAGAGAGAGGCGGTGGGAGGTCGGTAGTTTGAATGGGACTAGTTTGAGATAGTTAGCGGGCCTTCAGGAGGCACAATCGGCCGCGATTGCCGGGCCTACAATCACACACCGCATTATACATCCTTTAGCTGGTGCAACCGGGATCTTGCAAATCCCGGGCACGCACCGTTTTAACGATCGACTGGTGAAAATTATCGGGTTTGATCTCGAACTCCAGGTCTATGTATACGTGTGCATCTGATGTTATCGAGAGTTACATGGAAGAGAGATTCCCACAGTGTGCTCCGGAGCCATTCAGTTGCGATTATTAGCCAATTTTGCTGTGCGCATTAAAAAAAAAAAAGAATTATTTCAGACTCTCAGTATTAGCGCAAAGGTTCCTGCGGACACATGAATGTGTACACTGTTAAAAAAATCGTATGGAATTTAACATACTGGTACTCGAAGTTTTTATGCCTAAACTGGAATATTCAGTTTCATGTACAATTCTGATGAAAAATTAATATACAGTATATTATAAACTACCGAGATACTTAATTTTTTATAATTTACTTTAATTTCATAGTAACATTCCAATTGTACATTAAATTTAATCTATCAGTTTTTGCATAACAAATTCCTGTCCAGTGGATTGCATTTACATTTTTTTTAACAGTGTAGGCGTTTACATTTTTTTAACAGGAATTCCGTAGACCAAAGTGTTCCAGCTGTTTGAAAACAGTTAAACACAGTGTTCTAACTTTTTCTAACAGTTGGAATATTGTGGCTCACGGACCTACTTTTCCTATGCCCTGGAAGGGTCGCTGTGCGATGTTTTATTGTACAAGTATTGGGACAAAAGTATAAGTGGAACAAGATATGGATTAAAAAATGGTAAAAAATAGGAAAAGATAGTTTTATTTCAAATTAATTTTTTTTTAGAATGCTCCAATTTACAGTCCGTTACTCGGATGTTACTCGGGACAGAACGTTGAACACTGCTCGGCTCGTCTCGAGAAGCATCTAATGTCAGCGATATTAATTTCCTATTAAAACAAAAGCCAACGAAACTCTCACGACCGATAGTTCAACACGCTATTCAGTCCTGGCACATTTTCACGCTCGCCGAGGATATTGCGCCGCGAGAAACCCGAGAGCGTTGTGCGTCGGTAGCGTTAGCTGGTATAACGTAAACGACAAGTTTCCCCGGCTATGAACCGAAGAGCGGGGTAGTACACGGGATCTTCTCGACAAATATTAGCCTCCCTAATCCGTCGCCCTCCCCTCCCGCCGAACATTCTCGCTGGTAGACGCTCAGACCGTAATACTATCTTGGAATTATCTCAGCACAGAATTGGATTCTTAGAGAGTTAATTGGATAGCGCGGATCGTGTGGGCCGCCCGCGACAAAGCCGCGGCTCGACGATAGTCGAGAGACCCCGAGAAAGCATGGAAGTCGCGCGGAGGGATCGAGCGGTGGGTCACAGGGCGGAAGAAGATTTCCGAAGTCAAAAGGCAAACGCCGGCGGTCATAACACCCTCTTGTCCGTGTTTACCTCCGAAAGGGACGGTGTGTGTGGCAATTCGGGTTTGAAGCGGCGCGCGGGTCTCCCTCCTTATCTAATGATAAGCAAACCACCCTGCGCTCGGTTCTGCGCAAACCTGAAAACGCTTTATTCGATACCGAATAACGTCTTGCCGTTAATCCTTTGGCTCCGTGCGTTCTGCGTTTCGAGAGTTGAAGGCACTTTTACGCAAGCCGCTATCCTCATCGCGCGGCCGTGCGATGGACACGCTACAGCTTCGCGATAATGATACAGGGAAACGTAGGAATTAATGCCTTTCTTGCGAGAATGAATAAGGTGTTTTTGCTTTTTTTTACCACTTCCGAGACGACGAGTCGACTCTGGCGTACAATTATCTAAAGAGGGCGTACACACGCACAGAGCGGACCAGCGACGCTTTCCGGAGAGCCTCGGAGAAGCGGGATCGCCTGTAGCTCGTGTATGTTCACGCGGAAACCTCAGATCAAACACGGTGCAGCAGCGCAGACGGAGATGCTCCGGGTTTTCGAGGCTGAACACAGACGACCGGTGCGCGACTGACTGCGACTGACGGAATAACTAATTTATCAATTCTTCGGTTCGGTTGGCTTCGATTTCCGAGACTATTTGCAAACTCGTGCAAATAACGAAAGGACTGCTCTCTCCTGTCTCAGCGTGCGTTCGGTTGAGCACATTTCTGGCTTGGGGCGGGTTCCGCTTCGGGGATCGTTTACTATCGTTGCAATATTTGATCGAGACAGACGAAAGAGAAACGCTTCTAACGAAAGCCATATAACCCCGTAGCCGGCGGATTTCTCTCCCGGTATGAATTCTGGACGGTGCGGTATCGAGTATAACACAGTGATATTTCACTGTAACGGTATTTAGCCCGGCGGACTGTCATCCGCGATGAAACGTTGGGCGAGGCGGGACGGTTGGGAGGGCGGGGGAGACATTAAGCGTAATGAATTACCAGCCGGCGGGAGGAGTAATGTGTCTTAATTATGGCCCGCGGCGCAATAATTATGTAATTAGGCATTGTTTGCCGACCGGCCCCTAATCACAATCCGGCTCTGTGCGCCCGGAGACTCGTGACGAGGCGCAAGAGCTGGGCCACGCAAACTCACGAATAACCCCCGCACACGGAGAGAAACCGTCGTGCCGTGTTATCGATTCGCGTGTTTAGCGTCATCTCCTTTCAGCCTTCACCTTGTAGTTATCGGTAGGACTGCGCAGATATGGCGGTTGTTTCGCCATCGGTAATCTTAAGGTCGTAAGACGAGCAGCCGAATCAGTAGGGCGAAGGAAATAAAAATTGGGCGAATATCGGCCAGGTCGGTTTTAAGGAATCTGGCAGCGATGTCGAGATGCGTATTGACTTATCCTATTACTCACGTTATAAAGGAAACGATTCGGTTTAATTTCATCGTTTTAGCTTGTTTTGAAAAGGTTTTTGCGCGATTTATAGGTTTCGCCTGTTTTTCATGCAATAATTGTCATATTTTGAGTCGTAACTTTTTTTGTGGTCAACATAATTGCTAGGATATAATTTGAATAGTTAAAATAGGAATAATTTCTATAATAATTTCTATAGTTAAAATAGAACTAACTTAATCAGAGGGAATTCCCGAATCGAGATTGTGTTGCTCAATACCTGATGTTTCTATTGTTACTCCCGACTGCCCGCTAGTTTCGTAAGTTATCTTTGATTGATTATCGATCGCCGGTCATTCTTGTGTCAATATCTTTGCACTCGTTGGGTAGATGAGTACTTTTAAAAAATATGGGCGGTTGACGTTCCCTCGGCACGTGTATTTACACGAGAGTGAAATATTTCGCGAAAATCAGTCTCAACGAGATTATACGGTGAACGCATGAATCCAAGCATGGGTGCAAGAAATTCGAGAGACGCTCGTAGCGACACATTAATATTTATACGTGAAATCAAATCCCTAAGTCTCGCGGGAGATGCATCGGGGAGATTCTAAAGGGGGGGATGAACCGCGAGCACATCCGTCGGAGTTACCCCGAAACGTTAAGACAAACATTACGTTTGGTCTGTACGTCTCTAGCGAGCCTCACCGCACACGCGGCGTTTCACGGAGCTTCGACACGTTGATTCCACGTAGCCTCGGCGACTTTGGACGTAAAATTTACATGACTTTACGTCGTCTTATCGCGTCGTATAGCGCGCAGGCTCGAAGATTAGGGAAATACACGTGGCGAAGGTTAAAGCTGATTTTCCTATGTAATTACAATTTTGGTATTTTGTCGTTCGAGCACAAGCAAGCCGAGAGAAACGGACTCATCCGTTGGAGATCAAAGCGTTAACATTTTTTTTATGTCCCACCAAAAAATGTGCTATAATGGTCCGTTTGGCCCCGCTGTACAGATAGGCCGGCCTAGCCAGCTAAAATATCTTTCAAGTCTGGAGTCCAGACTTGAAAGATTCTTTTTTTTTACACTGATTTCTCGAGACTCTCGGCTGAGGCACGCTCGAGATAGTACAATGGACGATAACTATTCATAATTTAAACCGGAAGAGGGAGAGGAGTTCAAAGTTAATAAACTCGGAGCCTTAGTCGTTGGGTAGGTGTAAGACGCCGGGTATTCATCAGAGTACACGACGGAAATGGCGAGCGCTCCTCGCGGGAAGGAAGGGGTTATAAATACGTCGAGAAGACACCCTTGCCGACGGGTTGCGGGGGGTTGGTTACACACACCAGTCTCCCGATCCGAATTTGCATAACCAAAGCTCGAGTGTTCCGGCGTCACCAGTGGAAGCTGCGGAGCACCGGGGCGTACACCAGACATGTTCCGTCACACACGGGCTCTCTCGATCGCGAACTCACAGTAAAACGCAAAAATCGCGAAACAGACAAAAAAAATATCGAGAGTGGGGCAAAATGAACCTGTGTCCTCCTTTCGAGACGAAGCTCGAAAAATAGTCATGAGAGTCCGTTTTGCCCCGTTCTCCCGTTAATCCCATGTAGCCCCAAGGTCGTAGGGTCATTCCTCAAATAAAAAATCATTTCCATCATCCAAGTCCGTTTTTCCTTCCGCGTCATGTTCTGCAATACGATCTCCCTCAAGCCAGGTGGATCAAGGAATAAACCATGGTAATATTTTCATAATTTTATCGTAATTTCATCGATGCAACTCCAATATCGTATTTCCCGGTCGCCGGATCTCGTTCCTGTTCGGCTCCCTTCATAGTTTATCTCCCGGCGCAAAGCACCGCGAGCCATCAAGGAGTGACGCGTTTACCCACCGTTTATGCAAACGTTACGGCCTATGGTTTCTATGGCCGCGGCGTTGATGCAGGCCTATGCAGAGTGTACGGTGTACCCGCATTACGGAAGAGCGCAAAGGGGGGTAGGGCGAGACCTTTTGGAGGATCGAGAGCGTGCGATATTCCACCCAGAACGGACACGCCGCTACAGGCCACACTTGGCTTACCATATCGTCGATGTAATCATATGGAAATAAAAAGCCTCGCAGTTTGATCATTATCGCTCATCTTGGCTGCGCGGGTGCGCGGAGGAGTCTGAGGGGGGGGGGGGGGAGGGGGAGAAGAGGGCAAAGGTCGGAGCGAGACGAAGACGACGAGATTTATGCCCTCGGGTTACATATGCACATATATATATTTCTGTATATACACACTTCCTTAAGAGAGAACTCGTACAACCTCGACCATAGAAACACAAACTTATTATGCAAATTTCTCTTAAATTGTTGGTTGCCCGGTGAAGAACAATGCAAACAGAAAATGGATAATTATTGGACTGTGAATAACCGAGGGTAAGAAAAAGAGAAAAGAATTAACCGCAAGAGGGTTAGCTATAATTTATGTTAATTTGGATCGTAAAGTAAATTTTTCAGCGTACATATGTGAGTGAGGGATCGCGGTGTATATAGCGAGAGGATTCGTTTGCGAAAAGTCTTTTGTGCTATTGTGCGGTAGTGTTCGCTACTGTCGTAGACTACACTGCAATATACATGTAGGTAGTAAGAACAGCAGTAAATCTAAGGGGAGGATCGTTTCCGCCTTTCCTGGTCGTAGAAACGGTGGATAGTAAATCGGGTTCGGAATAAAATTCAAGGTCCTTCGAGGACATTTCAATGAAGAAAAACAATCTACGAAAAAGGATCTAATAAAAAAGAAATTCAGGACGTTTTGAAAACGTTTCAAGGTCAAGCAAAATTCAGGGACTTTAGTTAAAAAAAAAACAAAAAAAATGTGTAATTTAAGGTAACTAGCGCTATGACTGACGCCGCCTAAGTTTGAGAGGAATAAAAGTGAATTACAAACACTTCTCGATCGGATAAAAATCTGAAAAAAACCAAGCATATGGAAGATGCTGATAAGATTGTTCGTCCATAATAATTATCCCAAAATGTTATTCGTTTCCTTTATGTTAAAATTTGTTTCAAATCGTAATTTTCAACTATTAGATAAAATCCTGAAAAAAATCATATGTATTCAGAAATTAACAAATCATTTTCGTAATAAAAAAATTTGGTTTCCGGGTAATTTGTTGCACAATTTTGTTCAGTAATTTGTTATGAACATTCTGAAATTATTATTAGGCACAATCTTTTCAGCACCTTTTATATGCTAGAATTCTTTCAGATTTTTTTCTCATCGAGAAGTGTTTGTAATCTTTGTCTTTTTTCTCTCGAACTTAGGCGTGTTTGTAATCTTTGTCTTTTTTCTCTCGAACTTAGGCGGCGTCAGTCATTGGGCTGGTACTACCTAAAGAAGTTCAATTGGAAAACATTTTTTTTGAGGCTTTGCTGTAATATGTCATTTTTTTTCTGCAGTAGTTGATAGTTTTTCTGCAAGCGTTGAGGGTGTTTAGGCAGAGCTTGAGTGTACTTGTGAGATTGAAGGCGAGTTCGTGATGACCTGAACGTGTAAGATCGGTGTGTCCAATTCCAAGCCGTGTGATGACGCTTTGATGTTTTCTTCTGATGGCTTCGCGACATTTCTCCCAAAATATCGTTCCCGCAGTCGTAAACTTTCGTTAATTCTCGCACGGAAAGCGCGGCCGCCAGGCAACGTTTTCTGGAACAAACGCACCGCCCACAGAACAAGGCAGATGGTTGCTGCAGCGACCTACTAATTAATCGAATCCATGGGACTGTGTCCGCAACAGGAAAATGCTAATTGGCAATGTCTGGGGAAATATTGTCTATTCGACAAATAGTGTATCCACCTACGATCAGTGTATGTATCCTGCGCGCTTACAATATCATCGGCGAAATATTGAATTTCCGAGTGAACGCATCGGCGCAGCGAGTTGTTCCCGGTCCCGAAGGTCTTCCGGCACCATTGCGAAACCGGCATATTACAATACATATGTATGAATATCTATATATGCATATATGTAAATTGAATATATATACATATTATATATATATATACAACTACGCATGCACCCATACGTTTACCGTCAATCGTTTCGACAATCGCAATTACCGCGGCCAACGATTCCCACAGGGCACCGCGCTAATTAATATAACCAGCGACGATTCGTTCGCGATTGACAGGAAAATGCGGGAACGCCAGGCGGTCCGGCAGCGCGCGAGACTCGCCGCGGTATGGCGATAGAACATCGAGGGGGTTGAGTATCGGTTGGGTGCATGGAGAGGGTGCCCGGGGGGAGTGAACGGGGGGTTTGGTTGGTGGGTTGGCGGTTCGCAATTTGTCAGGTGACAGGCGAGAGACGGGAATAAATGGACAATTACACAAATACAATGTTTGACGTCATTTCAATGACGCGAGAGACACCTGTGATTGATTGTTAATTGCCTCGGTTTGTTACCCCGAGGGGGTGAGGGGCGGGGGGCGGGCGAGTCGGGAAAAGAGAGAAGGGACGAGTGTGCCGAACGACGAACTGGGCACGGGCTTGCCAACGAGTAATTCAATCGAACTGATCGATGCAGAAGAGGTTTTCGACGCTTTTTTATTATCATTATTATTTTTTTTTTTCAGCATGAGCCGCCTCCCTCTCGACCGATTTTTTGTTTATTTTCCAGCCCTGCCGACCCTCCCGCGTACACTGTGAAAAAGGTTTGTGCATCGATCGAAAATTTCTCCGGGTAACGTCCACATATTTTTTTCTTTTTGCATTAATTTTTTGGTTTCGAAACATTGACGATAAAAAAAAAACTTCACTATTCGCAATTTCGCGATTATTTTTTCTCCGTCAATTTTGGCATTTTGAAAAATCGCCGAGAAACAAAGAATCGCGGAGCTTTGTGGACGAGAAATGTATTGTTAAATGTAGGAACAGTTCTTTTTGTTCGTGTGGATGCGGTATAAAACGCCCTGTGTTTTGCCCGCTCCGGTGAACGTGGCTGCTTTATTTGTTCGCTGTTAAAAAATTTACGGAAGCTGCAGGCGGAGCCGAAGTGCGAGAACTCCGGCTGTCCCGTAGCTTGGAAGGTTTTCCTGCCGGTGAAACGTCACGAGTGAGCAAAAAAAAAAAGGATCACAGATTCTCGTCTGCAGGTGCAACTATGCGACTCGCCGGAAACGCCGGTTCGCCTCTGGCGAACGCCGGTTTCCTTCGCGATCCTCTCCCGTGTCATCCTTTCTCACAGCCTGCGAAAACGCGAACTCCCCGGACCATCGGGCGAGGTGGGCGTAAGTAACGCGAGGGACGTTGTTTTCCACGCTACATTTTCCCCGAGTCTTCCTCGCGGACTCTCTCGGATAAATTAGTCATCGAGTCGGATAGAGCTGCATACGCGAGTTTTATCCGGGAATTATTTCGTGGTACGCGCTTCCAACAGTTCGAGCTGATTATTATTTCCTGGGGTGTACAGAGAGTGGACGACTCTCCGTTCGTGTGCGAAATTCATGAATCGGAATGAAAATTGAGGAAAGCGCGTCCGTCCGGGAGCGTCGGAGGAAAACGTTCGACGGTGCGTTCGCCGCTACCTGACGAGTCGTTCCCGGTATGCAAATTCGTTTTATTGTCGCCCGTCGCTCCGCGTCTGAGCTGAGGAACGCGCGAACCCGTGTAAACGGGCAACGTCAGGCAGCGTCGACTTAATTTAATTTCTCTACCTACCGGCCGTTTCACTCTACGAGCTCGACTCCCTTTAATTACTGCCAATTGGTCCACCGCACGCAAATTATGTCATTTCGCGGAAGGCTCCGCTCCGGCCAATGGTCAGGCTGCGACGAGACGTGGAACAGTTTTACGAACATATGTATATATATGCAATTTGAGTATAATAATGTTACGCTCGGGGATGTAATGAGCGGCCTATCATTACGACTCAATTAGACGTCGAGGAACGAAAATACCTTACTTCCTCGCGCTTCACTGACCGCTCTTTCTCTCTGATGTTTCTTCCGGTGCGCCAAAGTTCCCCGTTTCATGTACACGAGAGCTATACATTTAACGCGTTATTCTTCGGATTATACGCCGGAGTTGCAATAAGTAGTGCGTAAATTCCACGAGCCAAGATGCTGGCGCGTAGGTGAACTCGCAGTTTCAGTTGTCCCTATTCTTTGCTTATTGTTTTACCGCCACATTTCCGTTGTTCCATCGATACGCAAGTGCGGAATTCTAGGAAAATTATTGCTTTCGTAATTTCCAACCTAAGAAACACAAATATTTATGTTATATTTCTGTTGAGAAAAAAGAATCGGATGTGCCGTTGGCAATAAAAAAATCCACGAGCAGTGAACAATTACAAATGAAAAAGCAGCGCACAGTTGAGTTGTTTCTGCATTCAAGAACGCACCCAAAGTGACGTAGACTATAGAACTATTTTGGATGCTTATGCGAAGTGTACATTTTTTGTTGAGATCCTACCAAACGGGATGCTAAGTTCACAGACGTGACGTCAGCTCGTCTCCTTCGGCGACGCCGTGTTTATTCGCGAACTGAGGAGACAGGCGTCCGAACGCAGATGTTGCGGTTATACAGTAATTCGGCGAGAAACGGACAGGAGTTGGAAGAAAACGTCTCAGTCAGGATGTTTAACTTATTATAATGTGCACCAGCGAAAACCACTTACCCGATCCTCCTTCGACGAGTCGGCCAGCAGCAGCTTCCGACGTGAGTCCAAGATGATCCGAAACACGCAAATAAGCGTCTTGACTCCACGTACCATAGTGCTTCGATGTTCTCGATGCACCGATGGTCCTATCGTAATATTCCCACGATTTCACGGCCTGACTTTAATGCACAAATAACTCGTCACCCGATATATTCAAGTCATGTTATACAGAATTTTTTGTGCGTTTTTTTTCTCCATTAACCGATCGAGAGGCAGATATATTTATTGTAACGCGTGACGGTAGAAAATTTAATAGTCTGGTCATAATCGAACAAGCTACTAACTAATAAGAAATCGGGTTCTCGGCATTCTGCGGAAGGAACATGAAAAAACTTCAACAGATTCCTCTCACGAGTTGGTGAACCCGAGAAGTATAACAGAATGGCGGCCATACTTTTTTTTCTCAACGGAAACTCGACACCAAGGCGTACCACGTACCAACGCGAGAACGCGTAAACATGAGGGGACGTTCCGGACGATCAGTTGACGCGGAGCCTATGAAATGGGTACATGAATCTTGACGCTAGGCGTCGCGTAGATCGTCTTCGGGCCCGGAGACTCGCGTCAGCTGATCTCATCGGGCAGTAAGACGCACATACAACACAGTTTGACCGTTAATACGAGTTTAATCTTCGTGCAGAGTTTTGCTGTCAACTAACATCGCGCTTGTGGAGTAATTAAATTCAGTAGTGTTAATTAACCGTCCATTGTGTGGAGACCTGCGGGTGCAAGTTGCTTTCGAATGATCGAACTTCGAGAGTAATCTTCGTCAAAGCGAAGCGAGTCGTAGACAACTGAAATTCTTTGTACAGCTCGGCGTTGCCAGAAACCGTTGAAAAGAAAATACGAAGGCACTGAACGGGAACAAACTCGTTCCGGGGCAGCCCGAAATCAAACGGTATAAAAAATTAGACTTTCAAAAATGTCCACACCGTTCGTGATTCTTTGTCTGTGCGAAATATTTTTCAGAGACCATACTTAAATTTTTTTTTTTTAATTTGTTCAGTTATTATTTACTAGTTTCTGGAGTTGATTAATTTAGCTGCGATTGACACGAGAAAGAGAGTCGAGGGACTCGCGTGTGCGCTGAAAAAGCGGAGGGTAGCGCCGAATTGGACGATATTGAGAGACTCTGAAATTTTCATGAGGGTTCCCCTCGGAGCAGTTAGGAGAAGCCGGGCTGCACACCGCTGACCGTTCCGTGTACTCGTTCGACTTCGAGCGTCCTACTGTTCGGTCTCTTTCCACTTTTTGTCCCTCTTCGTCTTCCTCTGTACCACGCCGGCGGCATGAAAATGAAAGTGGCATAGCCAGAGAGCTCCAGCTATTCGCGAAAATAACAAACGGGTAATTGAATTATAGGGGGAATTACGCGCGGAGCATACGGTTGCCCGGCCGTTCCGTCCTCGCTACACTCCTGGCACCCCTCCCGTCGGTCACTCTCGTCATTTCTTTCGTACTATGTTTTCAACCCTCGCTCACGTTTCCACGCTCGAAACACACTTTCGATAGTCCACTAGCACGCGCACCACTACTTCGAATTGTGAATTTCTGCAATAAATGGTCCAATCATCTGAAACTGGGAATCTTTTTTTTCGGTTTTTATTCGTAATCCTACCAACTACCAGTTTGGTAAATTTTACACTTTATAAATATAATTATAATTATAAAATCACCAAACCTCGTGCAATTTTTCTGAGCCGATCGAGTTTCACTTGCGGGAGCGTTAAAATCCAATACATCGATGTAGTTAATTTCTCGATTCGTCTTTGGACACACACTTTTCTATCGATGAACGCACTCGACGGTATTTTATGTAAGTAGAGTAGAAAAGAAAGTTACACGACGAAGATTTACGGAAGCGTTGTTTGTTCTGTTTGCGTCAAAACGTTTAAGCGAATTAAGAAACTAGTAATGCGGATAAGTCGAGAAACGGGACGGGGGTACGGCGGGGTGGGGGGGGGGGGGTCCATTACCTCATTTCATTCTCGCGCGATGTCGACGGGAAGAGGTCGAAGAAGAAGAGTGTTTCAAAATCCCTCGCCGTGAGAAAATCCCTCGCCCTTTTTCCCTCATTCTTCACTCGGTTACTTACTTATCTTCTTATTCCACTTACTTTAATCGCTCGCTCCTACCGATTTCCACTTGTTTTTACGCCTTATCCCTCGAGGCTAATTCATTAATTAATTCCTTCGTACTCACCAGCTATCCTCCCTCTCTCAATTTATATGTTTCTTTCGCCTTTCGCTTTCACTCATTCTTCCACGCTCACCTTCCCGGACAACCTTCCGCAGCCTCTCCACTCGCCTAGTTAAAGTGATTACTAAATAAATTGCAATTACACTAATGGCTCAGGCATCGGCGTGTCCTCTCGCCCTTCCATCCCGTTCTTTCCCGACGAAGATGCACACCGTTTGTTCTCTTTCGTTCGCCTTTCGACAATAAACGTTTCGAAAAATTTCATCCGCACTAAAAAAAAAAAACTTATCGCAACTGCGAAATTATTCACAAAGTTCCATCATTTATTTCTCGTGCATTTCCCAATTTTTCTCGAAGAAACATATTTTTCAAAATAAAGTTGTAAAATAAAATAAAAAAATTAATTATACTTTGTGGACAAGAAATATTTGTTAAATGTACAGGGAATTTTACCGTTTTCTCAGATGCTCGATACCAACTTTATATGAATTTGCACCTCGTATAAAAATCACGCTCGAACGAGAGTAAGCTTCTCCCCCCCCACGGTGACATAACGGAGAAGAATCAGAGAATATAAGACGGTAGGGACGAGAACGAGATGAATGATCGACGATGTGAAATGAATAGGGCAAGAAAAAAAAACATGCAGAAGCGAACGGTGCGACGCCGTCAGACATAATTCCACTGTAAGATGTACTTTAGCTACCCGAACACACCTGTCGATTCCCACAAGAAAATTCAACGCTTTCCCGTACTCTCCAGCGGCAAAGTTTATCGAGTATCGAAGCGATGCCGGGTCGTCGCGATGTAAAAGGAAATATCGCGAATGTAAAAGCTTTTATTGTGATACAGTAAAAAAAAAAAAAGTAAAATTATTCGACGTTCTGTAAAGGACATAATTGATCGAGAAACCGAGATACTCTGGTACTGTCCGGCTATGGGGGGTTTCGTATTCCTGAGAATTTCCACGAGTATAACTCGCGCATGAATTCAACTGTACCGGCTATCGGGAAGGAATATTATTTGTCAATGGCGTTCAGTTATAAGCGGCTTGGGACATTATTGTGCCCGCCGGTGAGCCTCCCGGGCGGGCGAAACGGACGCGCACGATAATACGTCTGTACTGTGTGTACGTAAACGCGTGTGTGTGTGTGTATGGGATACCCACAAACGATCTCTGGGAAGGAGGCATTCGAGAGAACGCGCGGTTTACGCTCAGATGCAGCGGATCCCACAACCGGTGTCGTTTACCCACGACGGTTTTCGATAAACTTGGGCCGTACTGGTAATACCGACTGAAAGAGGGGCAAAATGGGCGTACGGAAAGAAATTGATTCACGAGCTACAAAAAAAAAACATTAATATGTTATTTAAAGGCCACTTATCGTCGAACGCTGTGGATGACGTAACCGGTGCTGTTTACCCACGACGGTTTTCAATAAACTTATACCATACTGGTGATACCGTGTGACAGAGCGGCAGAATGGGCGGACGAAATAAAAATTTCATTAAAGGAAAAAAAAAACAAAAACTTATAATCTAAACGCCACTAATCGTTCGGAAGCTGTGGATCTCCCGACCGGTGTTTCCCCATGAAGCCTCCTTGATATTTTAACTGCAGCTTAAAAATTCGTTTACACTGAGAGAAGGACCTATTAAAAATTACCGACCATCTAAGAAAGATTACCATAGCACTTAGTAGGAGAAAGTCTCAACTTTTCCAAGAATCTTTACTATAATATCTAAGAATTTCTTTAGAAACCCGGTACTTGCTACCATAGGTGGCGCCCTAGCGCCCTACTATGTGCTATGGTAATATCTCTCAAGTGACAGTCATTTTTACTAGAACCTTCTCTCAGTGTACCTTCATCTATTTTTCATCATCCTTTCGAGCTCGATTTCAATTTCAACGGGCCGAAAATATATATTTGTATCCACTCGGCTCTCTCAACATGTTACCGATGCCGAAAAAACGGCAGGATACGTCAAAGGGTTAATTGATTAATCAAAAGGTTCTCCCATCCTAAATTGATAAACTTGGTCGAATACGTTAGTCGTCGCGGCGAATTTTCCGAGACTAACACACTCAGACGCAACGGAGGATCGTGGGTCGAGGATAAAAAGCGAGGGAGTCGAACGGCGCAGAGGGGCTGGGAGTGCCTGCGAGAACGTGGACACGAGTGTGCGCGTCCATGTGTGTGTGGACGAGTGAAGGGTTAAAAAAAAATGTCTGGCTCGATCCACAAAGAGGCTCGCGGCAGCAGTCACTCGTACCTCAAACGTACTCTTGACACGAATTTGTTCTATTTCGCGATATTTACCGGGGCTTAATATTTTCAGCAAACAGGTTAAGTGGTTTCGAGTGGACCGGACGAGAAGAGGAAGCGGGAGAGAGAGAGAAAGAGAGAGCGAGCGAGTTATAGGGCGGGAGGAGAAGAGCGAAAGTGGTAAACGCGAAGTGAGTGCTGCGACGGTCCGAAATGACGAGGGTTCACCAGATTAGCTGGTTTACTCGTTCGTTCGTCATTTATCTTTACCCGCACCTCCCTCGCTATCTTTTAGTCTCTACGATATTCTCCCTTGCCTCGTATTCTATTTGATCGTAGAATCAACAAAATCGCTAGAATACCTAAAATACCTAAAATACCTAAAGTACTGTTACGACCGGAATCAACAACACGCGTATTTGATTTTAGGGCGGATATTATTAATTACAATTACAGTAGAACCTCGATTAACCGGGTGCGGATCAACCGGGAGGCAGTTTAACCGTGCCACTCTTTTTTTAATTTTTTCTTCAGTAAACTTTTCTATTTTTAATATACTTTTATACGTTAGTCGTTAAGTTTGTAAGTCTTATCTTTCTTCTATATGCTATGAAAGCTG
This sequence comes from Ichneumoninae sp. A BG-2022a, assembly GCA_030522665.1. Taxonomy (NCBI): domain Eukaryota; kingdom Metazoa; phylum Arthropoda; class Insecta; order Hymenoptera; family Ichneumonidae; species Ichneumoninae sp. A BG-2022a. The sequence goes on from JAPYZC010000292.1 coordinate 51,068, forward strand.
AAATCTCGAGAATATAGCGGATGGGAGTGATTTCGGATTTTTGAAATTCACTTCTGTATGCTATGAAAGCCGAAATCTGGAGAACATAGCGTATGGGATTTCGGATTTTTTAAATCCATTTCTGTATGCTATGAAAGCCGAAATCTCGAGAATATAGCGTATGGGACTGATTTAGGATTTCCGAAATCCACTTCTATTTGCTATGAAAGCCGAAATCTCGAGAATGTAACGTATGGGAATGATTTCGGATTTTCGAAATCCACTTCTGTATGCTATGAAAGTCGAAATCTCGAAATACTACACTATTTTGAAGTTCGTCAATCATGAGCTCATGGAAAGTCTGATCGAGACATTTCGTCATCTCGTCAATCAACACTCTGTCCATTTGTCATTTGTCATACCAAACTATTCCAGTCATCTATGTAATAATCGTGTGTCTCAGTCAATCCTCACCTCTATATTTGTTACAATACCAAAAATACCCGAAATACCTAAAATACCTAAAAATAGATAAAATACTTAAAATACGATTGTGAACACGGTTATCGCAGCGCCGAAAGTACTTTCGCTCGTCATTCCACACAGTCGTGTATGATCGAATGCGAATGCTCAGTCGTTCCATTAAACTCGGCGACTAAAACCGTCGCGGCAAAGCTGTCTTACAGATTGGCCTGTTAGACATAGAATACCGCGAATACCTTAATAGCATTTAGTCTGATTGACGCTGTGGCGCAACGCCGCGAACGCGAAAGATTCCCAGGCGATAATCCTCGTAAGGTTTCTTGCGAATCCGACATGCTCGTCTATTTTCAGCGATGCGTACCTGAGAAACGCATTCGGCAATACTCGTCTATCCGACTTCTCGATCTTGTACAGCAAAAAATAAAAAATAAATCCTCGAGTAACTTTAATTCGCCAAGAGCCAGTGTTGTACACGATCTCGTTACTCGTCCTCGGGTTCGTACGCGTACGACGATAATTAGAGCGACGTTCGCATTTTCTTCGTTACCTCGACGAGCGATCCTTCCTTCTCCCTTATGCGCGCTCAGACCGATTGCCATGGTTACCACGCATCCGTGGCTCTTTGATTCCCGATGATTATCTCGTTACGCGTAAGCACGCACGACCTCGACAAGTAATTACTCACTCTCGTCCCCCTCCCCCCCCCCCCCCTCGGGGGTTGCTTACCAGAGCTCTTCGAGCAGGCATCGCATGTGCTCCGGGGCGAATGGGACTCGAACATTTATACGCGCTGCACTTGTTCTATATCCTCGTCTCCTTCACTCATTTGCAATCGCGAACCACCGCTGCTTTTTTCGAACGGCGACGAAACACTTCTCGTGTAGATGTCGTCGTTTTTTCAATTTTTTTTTTGTTCTTCCTTTCCTTACGATCGCGGAGCACCGGCGGCACGGTCGGGGACTAATTGCGGGCATAATTAGCGACTCTCGAGTCATACGAGCTCGGCGGGTCGACGAGTTTACCCGCTTACACGCCGCGCAGGTAAATTGTGTACCGTGAGCGCTTACCGAGCACCTCCGCGGCGCGATTGCGTAACCGAGAGCGGCGTTAAAACGAAACTCCGCGGTTCTCACGACCTCGATTGTCCGCCATTAAGTGGATGGAGGATTTTTTTTATTCCACGGCGGGGGCACGCGCGAAAGTGTAACGAAACTTTATTGATAATCGTCCGAGGCACGGGACGCTTAAGGGAGTCAGGTTACATCAGTTACCTAGTGCCTTTCGTGTTTCTGCTTCTTGGGAAAAGTTTGTTTTAATTCAAACTTTGGTAGATTTTTTGTTTCATTTTTTTTTTGGTACGAACTCTTTGATCGAGGGCGTGAATGAACGTAGGAACTGTGAGCGCGGGCAGATCGGTGTTTCAATAATGCGCGGTTGACGCTGCTGTAATCCTAACCCGGCGCGGTTCAGCATTAATAAATAACGCGGCGCCGCATCGTATAATTCACAATTAATAATTCATAAGCGGCGTTACGGGTGGGCGACGGAAGAGCAGTTGAGAATGCTCGGTGGACTCCTCTCTCGCGCGTTGTATTAACATAAAGGTAAATTAAGACCCTCCGGTCAATTATAATAATTGCGTTACTGCAATATTTATTTCGTTGCTGTTTTCGGTAAGCCGAGATGGGGATTCACCAGCTGCATTTACCTTTGACATTCTTTTCGATTCTGAAAATAAATAAATAAACAAATAAATGAGGCCTGAAGGACTCAGGTCGATGGCCCTCTGTCAAGGTGTATAATTATCATTAAGTATAAAACTGGGGTACAATGATAAATGTATAAATGTATAGCGTTGGAAACATATTTCGTTTACTACTGCTACTAAATAAACAAATAAATAAATGAATAAATAAATAAATAAATAAATAAACAGAAATAGTAGTGCACGTTCGTGGAGAAGAAATGTTTGCTAAAATGTACGAATTTTTAAATAATTTTTTCTTTACTGTATACCGGATATTTGAGGGTAGATGGACGGATGCGAATATAGTGAAATTCGTCACTATGATATCAACCAGAATAGCGTGTCGGGGTGTGTACGTCGCGACTGGACTGCGATCCGTGTGTGAATCCGAGTAGCGAGAGGGATACCATCGACATTTCGAGCGGAATCGTCTGCATATGCATCCCCCCCTCCCCTCCCGATGTATTCTATATAGATGATGAAAACGGGGATTGATTTTGGCGCCGGGCTTTGTGAAACGAGACCCGTTCGGAAAAGCCGACGCCATTAACAACGATAAAAATAATCCAATCCGACGTTTGTTTGATATATCAGGGCTTATATTTTACCGACATTTTGCACGAATGATGATTACCGTACAGTGCCGTTCAAAAATCACTGGTTCCTCTCGCAGGGGCGTCATTCGAGAGCGCCCGAAATTATGATCTTCCAATAAAATATGTCGGGTGTCGAAATTCGTAAAGATTAAAAATTTGTCACGACAACAGAAAAACGAATAGATCGGGTTTATTTCCGTCGATGTAATCCGTGGAACGGAGAAAATCCCTTGATTATATGAATCGCCCTGTTTATCGGTCGAACGGTAGCGCTTGTGTGATTCACTGTGCGAAAGCGTCCGGGTGGAATGGGCGAAAAGAAATTAAAAAAATAAAAACGAATAGAGAGGAAACCGGATGGGGATCTGCGGTGTGGCGACAAAGCCCGTTGGCAATCGCGTCGTCATATCGCACGGAATGAATTTTTTTTTCTCATTTAATTATTCAGGCTTTTATATTAATCACGATTGTAATGGCCGATCGGCGGGGAGTGGGGAGGGTTTGGGACGAATGAAAATCGAAAATTCGCAAGCGTGATTAATAATTTGACGCGTACGCGTAGAAATTGAATTGTACAGCCTATCGCTGTGTCCACGCGTCGGTGAGTCTTTCAGATAAAATACAAAAATTATTTGTACCGCGCGACTGAATTAAACGAGCAGGACTTGTTTGCTTCGCAAGAGTGACCGGAGGAGTCGAGGCGAATAGACATCTTGGAGATGCGTCAAGTACAAAAAAAAAAAAAAGTAAGAAACTATAGTCATTCCATGGGGAGGTCGAATGGACCAGGCAACCGAGAGACATAACGTCCCAAACGTCTGAGCGTATACTCGACAAGGTGTCAAACTCTCGTCTCAGTTATTTATGAACCGTACGTCTGCGAGGGTCTCTCGACCTCGAGGATAGTTTCATCTCGAGTCGACCTGCGACCACCCTCGGGCTTCGCGGCTGTTTCCTATCCTTTTTATCTTCGGGGAGTTATGAAAGAGATATCGACGCCTGAGTCCCAGAAGGGCGTATCCGATACCGTTTAGAATGTGCAACCATGTGATATACGCCCTTCTGCTTCCCGACAGTCGATCCACACGTTTCTTGTACGTCTCTTCAGTTCGCGCTGCGAATACACTGTACAACCGACGTTTCGTCTCTGCGGCGATTAAATTGTTAATTCGATAAACCGAGCAAATGTGAAGCGAAGTTCGCTCCACCTTCCCTCGTCGTTTCATCACCCGGGATACGCAGAAGCGGAAAGCGCGATCGTCTGCAAGGGCGCTCATTCTTTGGGGATTTGCAGAATTTACACGCCCCCCCAATGCAACGGAACTGACGAGGCAGATCGGGCGAAATTAAAGCGGGAAAAGACGTTCTTAACGACTGGTGGATCCGAGCTCGAAAATATGTGTATATGTGTATGAGATTGCCCTGGTAACTCGCTTGCCGAGATATTTTATACGCTGCAGGTGCGAAGACTCGAGATGGAGCAGTTTTTGATGCTGGCGGAGCACTTGGTGAGTTTCACGGCTCGCCGGGAGAACTCTGGATCCAGACTGTTCGGGGGAAATTCTCACCCGGCCTAATCGGAACTTTACGGTCGAAATAAAAGCGTTTCTGTGCACACTGCGAGACTCGGAGGTCTATGGAACATTTAACTCGAAACACATTTGCCATGTTTCGCCGGGACTCGTCCAAAGGGACGAGGTGTATTCGGCTCTCCCGTCTCCCCCGAATGGATTTGTGTTCCAGCGCATCAAAAACTCACCCCTTCGTGCTCCGAGTCGCGGGTTCAACCGCACAGTTTGTATTTTCCTTCGTATCCCACCTATATCGTTTCTGGGGTATCCAGAGCGAGGTACTAGGAGAAGCTACGGAGCGTTTAAATTCCAAAAGCCCTAACGCGCTTTCTTCCCTTCCTCGGGTACTCCGTATGAGTATTTTTTTGTTTGCCACACTAAAACTCCCGGATAAAACTTCGCAGTTAGCCCGAGCGGGCGTTTATTTTATTGACTGGCAAAACTGCGGGTTGATGCAGTTTCGTTTTATGTCTCAGTTACCTACGAGAGCGGATGCCGCGATGGTCGGAATATCCAGCGGCACGTTGAAAGTTGTCGGTGCTCGGGGTCTAAATTCGGAGCAAAGTGAACGGTAAATTCGAATTATTCCGTGAAAGCTTATAACGACGGTTATTGCTTAATCCGAGGACTCTTTTCCAAAAAAAGGAGGGACCGGAGGCACACAAGCCGGTTTCCCGATATCGGCTTTTCGGCGAATGGTACAGCTGGTCACGTATAGAAACCGACGTTGAATCGACCACGGAAACACAAGATATTCCGACAATTCTATTCCCCGCGCACGCGTTCCAGGGCCGAACAGCTCCGCTCGTACGTCTCGCTCGCGTCTCTCGATCTCGTTCCCGGACAAACACACAGCGCCGTAAAAACTTTTCCCGATAGCTTCCCAGCGTAACGGAACGCGAAAAACCCCATTGGTAATTCATGCGCTGCGTGGTCCCTCGGTTTTTCCCTCTCGCGGCTATACTTTCCTCGGTTTCGCGAAATTCTGCGACGGTTTCATGCCTATAACATGATACTCTATCGCTCCATTCGCCACGTCAAAACTCGGTGTGTTCGCATTCGTCCGAAGTTGCTCTGCCGTCAACTTCCGCGTGTCCGAGCCATTCCCTCGGTTCTCCAGTGGAACGGACGGAACTTACCGATCCGTTGTTTCGCGCCGAAGCTTCGCCAGCCTCGGGAGTCAGGAAAATGATAAGCTCGTTACCGCGAGCTCGCAGCTTCCTTCGGATTTTTCTCTCGTGGAGAAAAATTGTTTTGCCACCTTTTGTTTCTGTACCTAACCAACGCCGAATGCGTTTATAAACGCCCGGTGGCGTACGTACGGCGAGTCACGACGGATAATCAAATTACCAGGAGTTTCTGCTGGTTCTGCTATTTTGAGGTCGCGACGTTGAGGAGGGAGCTTTCTTTTCCACCCCTGCGGAAGAGAAACGTCGGGACAACGTCAAAACGCGCTCTACGTGACCACGAGCGAGGTGCCTCGGGGATGGCGGTAAGGACGTTCGTTCTCTGTAGCCGCCGATGCTTCTTTCGGCCCGGAAGAATTATCCGCTGTCTGGGATCCGAAGGAAACAAGGCGAAAGATAAAGGAGGATACACATTGATCGAAGCTTACAGTCTCTCTGCAAGTGGAATTTGTCACGTGCGACCGTCTAGTTTCTCCGAGGAGAGGAGCTTCGGAAGTTATTTGCTAAGTGTATTATATCCAGCATCGTGCACGATTGTTTGCAGTGTTCGGACTAAGATTCGCACGCCAAACTATCTTCGTATAGTGGATCGGTAGAACCAGTTTGAATTCTGCTGTTGACCTGGTAGACCAATCGCACCTGGTAGGATCAACTGCGTGATTATTCTCAGAAATGCATTTCTTCTTTACCCTTTTTTTCAACCCTCCAATGGCTTCAAATTGAGGTCCGCGAGACCCCACATAGGTTTCGCAGGATTAAGGTGATGTGGTGTAATTTCCCGCCCACCTGCTCTGCGCCCCGTTGATAACAAAAACTATACTGAATGCCTTTTTGAGACCGCAAATCACCGAGGAAAAAAAAAATTGTCTTTCCCTGCGTTCGCCGATACCCCAGCGAGAGATCATTTTCTTTTTCGTCGACGAACTGTGGTCTCAAAACGGCATGCAGTACAGTTTTTCTTACCGGCGGCCATATTTCACATCACCTTAATCATAGTTATTCCATCTTACTGAAGCAAGATGTGTTTTGTCTTTTTGCTTCTCGCCTTCCGAAACATTTTGTCTAAAATACACGGTTGCTTCCAATCGGTACATTTCCGAGGCAACACTGATCGTTTGCATTCCGGATGCTCCCGGATTCCATCTCTTTTATTTTATTCGACGCCGCACACCTTCGGACGTTTCCCTGCCGAAAAGCCTAAGGCACTGCTCGGTCTCGATGCTCCAAGACCGAAGCGACGTCCGAGAGGAAGAAGCTGAGCTGAAGTCCTGCACGCTGGAGGCCTCGGCGCGCGCTCTCTGTACTTACCGCGAAATGAATCAAGTGCCCTGCTTCCAAGGTGGGCAGGTGCTTATTACTTACTTGGCTGAAACCCTTCTCTCCCCTCCCCCCCCTCCCTTCCGATGGCGTTTTTTCCATCTCCTACATAGTACGGCCTCACATACCGCGGTTACTGTTACTGCATGTGTGGGTAAAGCATACATTGACGAACACTCCGCGTTCCGTTGATGCAACACAACTCGCGCGTTCCACTCGACGATTCAACCCGCCCTCCATATATCCTCGCGAGGAAACCTCCCTCGCCCTCGGGTCATCCGAAATTCTCGTCCCTTTATTCTTTCGCCTCGTGCACGTTCATTCTTTCCTTCGCGATCGGTACCTCTCGGGGCCCCCTCCTGCAAAAACGGCGTTGCTCCGAGCCCCGGTAATTTTCGTTCGACGATTCGTACTTCTCGAACAACGTGGCTCTTTTTTTTCTTTTTCTTTTTCACTCGGTATGGAGATACTATATTACACATTGACGTACGAACAACGCGCAATAACGCATAATGTTATGCATCGCCCCGCGTTATTTCGGTCGCGTGCAAAGAGAAAGTAGCCTCGGGTATGAGTTTGCGCGGAATTAGGGGCTTGTGTGTAATGAAAAAAAAATGGCAGATGTCATTGAATTATTTTGTTCCTAATTGCCCCCTAATTGCCGTGCCCCCAGGTGGAGAACATTCGTTCCGAGTCGGGAACACGAAGCGCACTGGAAACTAATAAAATTGTTTTTTGATGCTACCAATTTTCAGCTTTTGGAGACAATTACTGTAAGACTACTGTAGTTTTTGACGAGAAAAAAATTATGGAAATGTGCGTTTTGGAAGATTTTAGGATATCTTTCATTAAAAAAAAAAAAAAAAAAAAATTGGAAGGTTCCTTTGTATATTTGTTCCAGCAGAACATGATAGGCGCTTGAGTTTTACCGTGATCTTATCCAGAAATGGGAATATCGCTATTCGAAAAAAAACCAAACCAAAACCAAAAATGGTATCTTTAGGGTAAAAGTGGTGAATGTGACCCACCTTGATTAACACGTAAATCAATAATATATGGACCGGGCTATATTCCCCACTTTTACCCTATGCGAAATAGGAAAAAAAAAACAGCCGCAGAAGCGTTAAATATAGTTTTCGGTGATTGTCGTCCCAAAATAATATTCCGGATTCCCGCACGGACAATATTATTTCCGGTCGGCGCTACTGACAGTAAAAGTAAATTTGTTGCAATTTTCGTACGCGGAATATACGGCACACGTTGAGGAGGTGGATCGGTGCAGTCTGACGTGTCCCCCGGGGGCAAAACTCGCCGCGGTTATACGACAACGACGAGACCGTGAGATGTACACGGAGACTGTAGAATGCCGGACTGGATGCTCCTAATGGCTGGACGGAACGTCCCGTACTCCCGCGGTATATCGCCCCGGGCGGCTATTGTCTCGGTTTATGCGCTCCTTGCGAGCGCATATATATCCCTCTCGACCGTATCATCGTGCGCGAATAAACCTCGCGGGGTGTGGGTCGGCACGACGAACATTCGCCGATCTTTGTACGGTTGTGTGCAATACCATTCCGATACCTCGCCTCCCACACGAATCCATCGTCACCGTCGAGGCACGGCGCTTGACCATTTCCATAAGAGTTCACATATGCTCCGGTTCGGCGCAGGTGGACTTTCGTTCGAAAAAAAACCCCCTTCGAGTTAACGAGATGCAAGCCATCGATTTCCTTCCAAATGTCATTCGTACCCGCGACCCAATAATTCCGCCGCACAGAGCCATCCGCGACAAAAGTATGTACCGACAATGTCATTATAAATATTGCAAGTAGTGTAACCCGCTAAGGGTCACACTACTATATAATCCACGAGAGAGCTCCGGTAATTCAAGAAGCACCGAAGATCCACGACCCAGTGAAGAGATGACATGGAAGTTAGCAACGTTGCTCCAATAATATCATCGACAGGTGTCACTTTTCGCAAATAGTTTATTTTCCGGCGAATCAATTAAAAAAAATATATATATTATATTATTTTGTTGTTATTATTTTATTATTGTAATTATTATAAATATATTTATATTGTTATATTAATATATGACATTACATTATATTGTCGGCTCGCAAGGAAAGCAACTTTCTGCGAAACATGACAACTGCCAATAATTTCGTTGGAACAACGTTGCCAACTTCTATGCTTTGTAAAGAGCGGGGCAAAACGGACCATTCGAAATGAGAACTTTTTTATGTTCCGCCAGAAATTACCTAAAAATGGTCCTTTATGTTCCTCTCCCTCTCCCCTACCTACTGCACTGTGGCTCCACACACATAGGGTACGGTTCTGCAGTCTACGTGTCTCTTTTAGTGGCACCGCTGGAGTATCTCACTCGCGGCTGAGACCGCGATGCATCAGAACCCACGAGCTTCCAGCACGTAATTACAGTGCTAGTACAACCTCGAGAGAAAGACCGAGAAATCGCCTGGGGTGGGGGGAAAGGGGGAGGGGGTTTGGATGGCGAAGGCTCGAGGTAGTGCGATTACGCCCACCAACCCTCACATTTCGAGGCACAGTGCGAATAAGGAATTTACGTACGGTATTTGTTTGTGTGAGTGAGACAACTCCGCGTCCGATACTGTGCCCTTCCGGTTCGTTTCGTCTGTGTGCACCTCGGACGCCTTGCCCCGGAGCGATGATTTCGATCTCTCCAACTATAACCGCCCCCTTCTGGAGAATGCACACTCCCTTCGAGGGTGTGCGGCTCGCGCACGAATTTCCTACGGAGCATAATCCCTATCGGCTCTTGATCCTGTTTTCCCTCTCGTCGCCCGTTTCCTCGGGCTTTTAACCGGCTCGCACACGAGCCACCCGTTTATATTGCTCATCGCGACGCGTTTACCTTGTCGGTGCGAAACTGCCGGAATTTCGTAGATTAAGATTGCTCCTCGTTACGGAACGTTCGGCGACGTCGACGGCGATAAAGAACCTCTCGCGGGTACATGCGTGCGCATTCTCGAGAACGATTCGATGACGTGGCCAGACTCGTTACATCTGCCTGTTTACCTCGCAAGTAGGCTCCCGAAGAATCGATGAAAAATAATACAAAACAAAAATACGTATATAAAATACACGTATAAAAATACAAGGCCGCTTCCTCGTTGGTCAAATTTCCCACCAAAAAGCACAAACATTTTTTTTTTTAATACGAGAATAAATTTTTTCTCTGGGGAAGCGAAAACGATACAAATTTTAGTTTGGTATCTTTTGCATACCGCTTCTCCATTGTTCATTATTGCTCGGATGACTCGGATGAATTGGCTTCCTCATCGATTCATCGACTATGACGGGGAGGCTTCATCGATTGTGCCGAAAAATTAGCGAACCGCCAACTGATCCATTTGCAGGCTTCTGATAACGTTAAAATATAACAATGAAGAATCGTAAGGTTCCATACTCAGCCGAATACCTCATCTCGACGATATTTTTCCGTGGTGCACTAAAGGACCGCAAAATGTTTGTCATTTATTAATAATATGCTGCGTTTTCAATGAAACAAAACGAACGGGGAGATTACTTGTTCCACCATTGTTTCCCAAGTTATTCTCATTTCCGTATGAAGCAGCGAACTTAAATACCGGCGGTTAGTACTTTGCATAATTTCCCTTGGCAAGAAAATAAAAAAAAGCGAAATCTGTGTATAGAGAAGAAGAGTGAAAGAGGCTGGAAATTATATCCGTATGCTATGCACCGGATCGTACAGGGGTTTCCCCCGTACGTACAAACGTAAAGTTGGAGTAGGTATCATCCCCTTGTCCACGTATTCGTATTCCGGCATATTCCGTAGAAAATCTCCTACCGTTCAGGAGGAGAGCAGGGGAGGGGGGGGGGGGGGGGGGATTCCACTTTGGCAAAGTCGCGTTTATCCCGTGTAAACTAAGCCGGTGTGGTGTGCTTCGGGACGGTCTCACAGCTTTTCTTCCCTTCCGTGGTACGGCTACGTGGCTGTATAATACGGAAAGAACAATGGACGAGATTTTAGTCCGAGCAGGTGTACCTCCCGAGCAGCCCCTCCCCGTAAAAGTATTTCCACTGGAGCTCCCTCGGTGCTGCCCTGCACGGACGCAGAAACGGACGGAGCTTTCTTCCTCCTCTGCCTCGCCAATAAAATAAAATAAAACATTAAACCGGAGGAAACCGTAGGAGCGCGAGGAAGCGGGTCGGGTCTCCGACGAGCTTCGCCGGGCGGCTGGTTCGTTTTCCACTGTACTTATAACTTATACCGGGCATTCACATATGTTCGAGCTTTAAAACTACGCGGACACGGAGGGAAGCTCGTGCGCCACCTAAAATCGCGGAATGACCGGAGCTTAGGCGGAAACAGTTTTACTCGGGGAGTTACATATTCCGTCGGACTCATCCTGCGCGAACGCGCACACTCGTTTTTTTGGCTCAGGTTTATCCCACTCGAAGAGAGCAATGACGGATCGTCTGTACGAGGGTCCTCGCTGCTCCGCCAAATGTTCGGGCGAAATTATAGATGAACGCATGTTTGTTCGTACAAAATAAAAAATAAATTAAATAGAAGGTACAAAATATAATAATAATAAAAAAATCTACGATCCAACATACGGACAAACAAATTGGGGAGCTTTTTTCCCTTTACGCTTCTGCGCCAAAAACGAAACAACAGATTTTCGGATAAATTCGTGACTGTTTACTCTGTTTTTTCAATATTTTTTTAATCTTTCGATGGCCCTCGTGCGCGTCTCGTAAAATCTCTTGTTGAGCTTTCCAGCCCTTCGTCCCTATTCGCGCACCGAATACATTCCCGTCCCGCAGCCGCTGTTGCCGACTACCCCTTCAAAATATCTACGCTACTTTTTGCCCCGTCCCACGATTTTCGGTGCCGCTGCCTGTCTCTCGATATATTTACATATTTCCGTGATATTTCGCGGAGGTTAATCCGCGGGAACGAGCCACTCTAACGGCTAACGGGCGAACCCGGAGCGAGAATTAAATGTGAAAAGCTCCTCCTAGCTGCGGACCGCTCGCCGAGCGAAGAGCTTTTATTGTTATAAAATCGTACGCTCGACGAGAGTGAGGAATGGGAACACAGCGTTCTCCACACAGCCTTTCGAAATATATATTTCTCTTAGTTTTTTTTTTTTTTTACTTTTTACCAGTATTTTATATGCCTATCGTTCTCCCTTACTTTTTATTTCCATTATTATTTCTGTTTCCTCTTACCGAGTACCCAACTAGCTCGCTTCAACTCTGGCCTCGAAAATCACGGTGCCGAGGAGAGGGAACAAGCACTTGGTTGGACGATCCGTGACATTTGTTTCAGTTGCAGTGCACGAGAGTATAGAGAGGATTGCTCCGACGATTAGAATCATTCGCGGGATGTTTTGTTTTTCTGCAACGGAGGGTCGAGGATTCCTCGTTCACTCGGTAGAACTTTTTTTTAGGCGCGTTTTGTCTCGTCATGGAGTAAGAGCAGTCGGTCGTTTAACGAGGACAAGCAGCGGCATGGAAGTTGCAGGATAGCTGAGTGCATTTCCTCGACGGCAGCACGTGCCAGCGAGCACCGCGTATCTCGTGGCGTTTGTGCGGTGAATAAACGGCAAGAGAAACAATAAGCGACGAGAGCGAGGACCTTAATCGCTATTATGCTTTTTCTATATGCAACCCGTAAAAGGGTTCGACCGGCGGGTTCTTCTTTGGGGGAAAAACAATGATGCCTCGTTTAGCAGCGGCTGCTCGGAAGCGGATCGCGGGACGTGGTGCGCAAGTTTTTTCTTATGCGGAATTTTACGTAACTGTCGGTAATCGCTTTCGGGAGAGAAAACCATGCGTCTGAAATTTTTTCATTTCCAAAACCACAAAGTTTAACAGTAGTAGTAGTAGAGGATTTATTGACAATATTCCAGATCGAACAGTTTGTGGTATATAGCATTTACATAGTGTAAGTTGTCATGAGAGTATAAATATATTGCCAATTGGTTATCGACCTTCTAATATAATATAAGTCCTTCAGCCACGGGTTTATATAATTCAACTTTTTTTTTTTAACATTGAGTGAGTGTGTAGTTGACACACGTTTTTTCAGTTAACTTCTTCGTTGCTCATTATTTCGAGCTTCTGGTATATTGTATATATATTGTATGTGATGGGTGTTTAACTTTACGTATTATGTTTTGAGCGGGTTGTGTACATAGCGGTTTTATGTTATCCAGTTGCATCGTAGCGAATCTTTTTGTAAGTCAAAGTTTAACATTTTTTTGGAAATCGCAGCTGCAGTTTTTCGTCCTTCGCTGCAAGCCGGAAATGAACACTCGGCCCAAAAAAATCAAGCAAGTAATAAATAAATAAATAAATAAATAAATAAATAAATAAATAAATAAATAAATAAATAAATAAATAGATAAATAAATAAATAAGGAGACGAATTGAAGGCTACTGGGGCGTCAGTGTGGAAGTGTACCGTGCGTTCAGGATCGAGACCCGAGAGCCCTCTCGAAAAATCGAGTACGACAACGGTAGCTCGAGCGGGGTGAATGGAGAGCTGGATTTATTGTGCATCGGGAGCCGCTCTCGTTTCCGCATAGAGAGGCGAAAGCGGTGCCCGGTTGTTGTTGCCTGCGCGACTTCCGGCGAAATATGTCTCACGGCGGGATGATCTCTTTGTGCCCGAAGGAACGAGTGCTCTCCTCTGTGCACCGTCGTTCAACCGCGAAATTTACCTCAAATAGAGCATGCGAGAAGTACTCGGATTAACGAACCGACTACCGTAATACCCGCACGATTTATTCTACACTGTATAAATATTGTTCTCGCCGCGGTACGCATAATCGCGGCGAAGCTCCGTCTTATCCTCTTAATTCCGTACTATATTTTTTACCTGCCGAACAATGCCCGGAGATAATGTACAATAACAAAGCCTCAGCCGGACCTACACGTGTTACAAAACACGCTGGCTTAACAGCGAGCTCTGTTCTCCTCTTAGCTCTCGGCTTTTATTTTTTTCATTTTTTTTCCTTCATTTTTTTGTTGCATTTTATCTTCACGTGTTCATCCGCGTGCGTGGGCGCTCTCGAGGAGATCCGGCCGAAGCCGCTGCTGGCCGGGCATTGAAATAATACGTGCCTGTGGACTGTGAAACGTCGAGGGCGATACAGAGGAGAGGAACCGTGCGGGGGCTGCGCGCCCGCTAAAAAGGGGCGTAATTGTCCGAAGGATTGTTGTTTCAGGTTATTCTTATGTAAATCTTGACCGAGCTCTTCTCCCGGCACTGAAACATTTTGCTCACACCCCTCGCTTCTCGTTCGGGCGAGCCCTAGCCCTGGTCCACCTCGTCTCTGCGGACCTCGCCTCTCCCCGTCCTCGCAACGCCGCGCACCAAAGCGCCTGCGAATATTTGCACGGGGCAATTATTTCGTCCGACGGAAGCCGGATTTCCTTGTGTTCACACGAGCGCGTTATTTCGCGCACTCGACTTCGGCCATCGGGCAGCAGCCCACTTCGTTATTCCCATTTTTGTTTCATCCCGCGGACCATTCGCTCGAACTTCATTTTTGGCTTCGTTTTTATATGAACGGTAAAATAAAATATTGTCGAGTATACACTGAGTTAAGGATCTGATAGAAATTACCATAAATCGAGGAAAAACCGACAGAACTTGCAGACAATTTGCTAACTATAGCAACCTGCTAAACATTGGTATTAAATTTAACACATTCTGCTAGACAATGTGGTCATTTTCGCTATTGCAGATATTAGCCGAATGCCTCGCAATTTTTGCTAGAATATAAGTTCTTCTCACTAAAAAATTTAGCATCGGTGGCGTTGCGATCGGGAACCGTTCGATCAAGTTTCAGTTTTAATCCACGGAATTCTCAGTTTTAATCCACGAAATTCTCATTTTTCATCCATGGAATTCTCATAAAAAATTGACCAGAATTCGGGGCAAAATGGAGTACCTTTGAATGTCACAGTACCGACGAGAACCATCATTTAAAAAAAATTCTTTCTTCGAGAGCATAAGAGCGCGTATTTTCGAAAAAAATAATGCGCCACCCCATTTTGCCCCGTGTCCGCAGTGCACTGCGCCTCCCATTTTGCCACGGTCCCCCCCGCCCGCCGCCCGCGATAATTCCTCGTACAACAATCTCAGAATGAAATTGTACCGCGGAGCTAAACGGCCCGAGACCGTTTCCCGCATCCTCTCCTTTTGTTCCAGCGGAAACCCCGAAGCGCAACTAGCTGGCTCTCCGGCTCTTATTGTCAAGCCCAAGTACTCTCCGCGCAGTGGCTCCCCCCTTCTCTCCATTATCTTCCCGTTACTCATGCATCACTCGACTCGCAAAAATTTACGAAGCTCCGCGACGCTCCGCCGATTACGTCGACATCTCATCCGTACGATTATTCCGAGTCCCGCGAACCTTCATCTCCGTGCAGTTTGATGAATTCTTTCGACTCGCAACGGAAAATGAAAAAACGGAAAAACAACATAAAAAAATCATTCTTATCTCACGAGTGTATCATTCTCGGCTCCCCAATGCTGAAACATCCTGCGCTGGTTTTTGTATTTCAGCCCGTCGGTCGCCCGCTTTTAAGTTTATCTCGATATAATTTATTAATGATGATGGATCAACGCGATTGACCGGTCAGCTGCCCGCGAGATAAAACAGAGTGGCAGGAGGGCGATGTCGTTGGTGACCCCGTCGGTTGCGGGATCCTTATCGCGCTTCGAGGGTGGTTGTTCGAGGGTTGCTCACCCGGGTATTCCTGCAGGGTAACTTCCGTGGCAGGCCGGTGTATACCCTACTTATCCGACATGAGCGCGTGTCCCGGTGTAACGAAACGTTACTGCAGGATGGGTGGAGGGCCCGGCCGAGCGTCGTACATGACTCGCGACAGGTCAGCCGATTTCACCTTACCGAGGAGAGCGACGTCGCGTGTCTCGAGTCATTCGGTTACGTGCGTCACCGGTACCCGAGCTGGATTATTACGTCGGTCGCCTGGCCACGGTAAACACGACGTCGGTAACTGCCGACGCTATTTATTTTATCGATTCCGTACTGAACTGGATGTAGAGAAGAGTACACCTCGCCACTGTCATTACAGCTACTTCTGCACGAGTGGCGGCGATTATACTTGATCTATCAGCGCGCACGCTCTTATCTGCAGCTATTTTTCATTCCGTACAGCCTATCCGGAGGTCTCGAGGTCTCGTCTGCGGTGGACGCTTGACGTAGGGGAGAGCGGGGCAAAATGGGGCAACGGGGCAAAACGGAGTTTTTGGGCAAAACTAAATTTTTCAATAATTTTTGGATCGGACAAGGTAGCAAAACTGGGCAGAAAAGCCTGATGTATCTGATAGGGCGAATTCGGGCATCCAAAAATTATTGGAAAATGACGTTTTGCCCAAAACCCTGTTTTGCCCCGTTGCCCCATTTTGCCCCGCTCTACCCTACCTGTGGCCACTGTCTGATGCACTCATTTTTTTATGATCCTTCTCCCGTGGTTGCACGTAAACCTGCAGACGTCATTCGATGATTCGTTAAATTTAAACACATTTCGGGGCATTTTTTTATTTTCTGTCAACGTACTTTTTGGCCCAAAACGTCGACCTTTACTTTCCAGTTTTGGGCTTGTATCGCATGTACTTTTTACCGATGCAGACCGGAAAATTATTTTTTCCCGATTTCACTACAATAACCACATTCTTTGCGTGCAATCCGGGCGGAAAATCACCTACTATCGATCGATGATCATTAATAACATGTGTGCATGCGCAACACTGTTTCATTACTCAAATAATTCAAATAAATATTAACCTGCGGAACATCAGTCAAACAAATTATTATCTTTCTCTTATCTTGCTCCAAACTAAATTATGGCTTTGTATAAAAATCCACGCCGGAATCGAAAAGAATAGTTTCGGTGTTGACCATTTTTCCCTTCCACGCAATTTAATTAAACCAATCGTTTCTGTCGATGTATTCGAATCAGGAAAACCGGGCGACCCTGTGTGTGTTTTTTTTTATACATTAATCTTGACCATTCTGTAGCTCGCGTACGTTTACACGCCGCGAACGCACACGTTTAAGGTGTGTACGATACGAAACTCAGCGAGAATATCGGAAACTTGAAGGGCAAACTTTTATCCTCTCTCTCAAACGAACAAAGTCGATTACCTTGGACCTTACATGATTCCCGAGCGCGCCGCCGGAAGCCCTTCGGACATCAAAGCGTTCCACAAGGCTTCCTGGGTAATTAATTCTCTCCCCCGCACGCGCTCGTTCCTTTCCCTCCCTTAGCCTCGATCCTCGTTCCTCTTCCGGTAAAACATTCGCGAACTTCTCCTCCACCGAGATCGAACCGTCGGCATCCTTGCTTCTTCCAGCTGTGTGTCACAAACGCTCACCCTTAGCCTCGTTCCACTTTGGCCCTAACACTCCCGAGCGAGCTGACAACCGCTCGGCATGCGAGAAGAAAAATTACTTTCAGCCGGGCGTTATTTTATCGCTCCAGTGTAAACAGACTCGTCCCTCTGATCGACGAACTCCTGCACGTGAGTCCTAGCGTGAGCAAGCAATTCCGTATACATCGTCGACACGAATTTTAGATTCACGATGGACGATACTTGGCTGCGCATCGGAGTTCCAGGGGAGTATTTGGAGAACCGGAACTGGGGCTATTGGTGCTGTCCGAGCACTTGCCGCAATTATCTACTCCCACCTCGGCCTGGAGAACTCCCTTCTCATCTGCGATTATAATCTTCCATGTGTAATGTTAATATTGCAATATTTTTTAGCCAAAAGGACGGCTCGTTTACGGAGTCAAGACTTATAAAATTAATGATAAAAAAAATGAAAACGTCCAAAATGTAAAAAATTCTTTTTACGGTGTTATTGTTTGTTTGAAATTTACAGCACTGTAACAAAACGCGTCGTGCAAAATTGGTGCAAAAACGCATCACCCTGACCGGAATGCCAGGGTAAATTTTTTTCTCTTATAAACTTTTTTGTCGGGTCCTTCAGGATCGAAATGGTCCAAATTTCGCTGGGCAGCTGCGGCTGCCCAAATGTCCCATAAGTTCGAACGAACGGATCGATGAGATAAGAAAACTACCTCGCTGAAGTAAAGGGCGTCAGCCCAGGAGAGCGTTGCGCACCGAGAGGATGGGTAGGTAATCACCTTCGCGAACTCGTCATGCAGGTGCATTAATAGGTCGCTGCGCGAATTGCCGCGGTGACAGAGGAGTGGAGGTGGCAAAGAGCGTACAGGTGAACGGGACGGTCTCCAATCCACGATGACTTACCGACCGACCACCATACGACTCCTCCTTCGTCGAGCTTTAAGGGTGTGGCCATTCGATGCGCCTGCGCGACTCGCTCCGCCTTCTGCACCTGCTGATTTCCCGCGCTTTCGGTGGGCACGTTATCGTCGCGGAGTGGGGGAGGAAAAAGCTTCGTTGGAAGGACGAACTGGAGTAAAAGCGAGGAGAGGGGGGACGAAACGCCTGGGTCACGATCCGGACCAATTTTACAATTTTCCACTCGATTCGTCAACTCATGAACTGTCCTATTTAAAAAGCGAAAAAATATTGCACGAAACATGCTTAAATATTATTTCAACCGTCCTCAGTTATTTAGACTTCGACCAAGTGTAATTGTTTTGAAATTATGTACTCAGAGAAATTACTAAAATCAATGACACTTTTTTTCGATAATGGTAACAATGGCCAATGATATTTCTTTGTCACAAGGATATAAATCAGTGAATCAAACTTATAAAATTCACATCGAAAGTAATTCCCTTGAACTGATGGATTCGATTTTTTATATCAATCAATTATATCTTCAATGAAAAAAAGACTTTAATTGATTTCAGTAATTTTCTTTTTCAATGTTTTAAACATATTGATTCATTCAATTATTGAGTACCATTGCATAAGAAACCCGAGGTTTTCTTACATGGCTCTATTTTTGCCCCCTCCCCTCTCACACGAACACACACATTCGACCTTGTAACTGACTTCCGATGCACGAACGCTAGATGTCGCGTCAGTTTCCTTCGTCGAGACGCTTCGAGACGCTTCGTCGTACGGACAGTCCCTTACCTACCCGGATTGTGCTAGGTCGTTGAGATCCCGAGTCCAGAGTCGCGCCGCAACTCCTCCGAAAGCCTTCTATCGCTTCTGATGCCCTACGCGTTCCTGTTACATGTAGATCAGCGAGAGAGGAATACAGCGCGGGCTTCTCGGTGAGCTACAGTCTTTTATGTACTCGAAAATTCTTCGCAACTGTGTACATATTGTTTTGCATACGTTGTACTTGGATCTACTTATTATTATTATCACTTCTACTTTTAAAAACTATTTTCCAATCCTCAACGATAAGTCGGTGCGTATAAATCCCTTGAAAAAGAAAAAACAACATCTTGCATGTAGATTAAGAACATCGCAGCTGACTCGTACTTCCGGATCGATTCGTCTTTCGTTCGAGCCCTCGGTTTTGTCCGTGTAAAAACTATTCCTCGATTTCGCTCGCCGGTCCGAATCATCCCCAGAGCTAGGCGGCGACAGACCGCGGTTGTGGGTGGATGTCAGGTTTCGTGCAGCGAGCGACGAGATCCGCGCCGGCCGCGAAGCAGCCCCGTGCGCCTGTGCCTCCGAGCGGGCCGGTAACCCTAGCGAAGCGTGCACTCGCCTTCGCGTCTCTCAGTCGGCCGCAGGCAAGCGTCGCGCGCGTCACGTACGTTACGGGATACGTCCAGACGGTTCGCAATAATCGTGGGGCTTCGACGCCACGCGTGTTGTGTCTAATAATTCTCATGTCACACGCCGTTGACTCGCGTCGACGGTTCGATCGCACCGACGAAACATTGACCGTTGGTGTCGAGCTACACGAGTTCGACTACAAATGTTTGACTAAAAACAAAGACTAAATTCCTTTACGAACGAGACTGCTTTCTTTCCTTGTTTCCGTCGAGACGGAGAGTAACACGAAAAACTGTCGTTTTCGTACCGAGCAGTCGTGTTCGACAATGCGAAGCGAAGATTAAACTTTGAGGAGAGCAAAAGAAAGACGAAGAACATTCGCATCTATATTTAGAGGTTAGGAAATGCTGCGAGGTCAGAAAAAATAATGCCGCGAGGGACAACTCAGTTCGAAATGACTACCGAGACTCTGGCTTGACCTTGCCGTACGTCCAAGGGTAACTAAGACAATATCGACCGAGGGTAAACAAAGTTTATGTTAGATTCTTTTTTTTCTTTCTTCTTTGCACAGAGCTTGCGCGGCTCGCGATCACCATGTGGCGTGTGCGGTTAGCGCGTGGTGAACAAAAACATCGAGGGAACTCCCGAGGCGATTTCGATGTCGTCGAGATTTTCTCCTCTCCCCACCAGACGGACGGGACGTCGATGTGAAGGTCAGGGAAGTTCGGACATCAGGACGTCGAGGTAAGCTTAGCCATATTGACAATTAATAACAATGGTATTAAAAAAAAAGAAAATCGATCGCGAGAGTCGAGACTGACGACGTATTTTATCGAGGTAAATTTCGTTGCGTATTTGCGATCTTGGCGAAACAGCTGTTTTAAAAACGAATGTATATCCTCCTCAATATTCATCCGGAATTATTCTGGAAAAATGTTAACAAATGAATTAACGCACAGTAAAGAAAGTCTTTCGAGCACAATTTTATTTATGAATAAATATATATTTATATTTTGCGAGAATCGAAACTGGCAATGGATTATATATTAGCCACGTTTTCAATACAGCTGCGTTTTGAAACAAAATTTATTCAACATTAATCCGCTAAATTGTTCGGAAAATTTGACTGATGGTTATGCACAGTAAAAAAAGTTCTTCAATCAAATTTTATTTTTATAATTGTTAAACAAAATTTTTTTTTATTTTCGCTTCCTCATAGAGGAAGTTTTGGTTTAGGTGAAAATAAAATTTCGAGATTTTAATGAAAATGTGTTCAGAATGTTCCACACATCATTATAACGAATTTAGAAAAAATATCCGGATGTATGCGTGCGTGTGTGTATGTATTTATGTATGAATTAGACGCGAAAAATTCTAACTGTTATAACTCGAGAATGCCTCGACCGATCAAGCAGAAAAATATACCAATGTCGCGCTTGACCTTTTGTCAAAAATAATGTCACATCTCTGCTCGGAAAAATAATTTTTTTCCTGTACTTTTTCGCGGTTGACCTGCATCGGACGGCCGTTTTGTCTAAACGTCGAGCACGGCGTTCACGTTGAAAAAAAGTTAAAACTTAAAATTTTCATATCGCTTCCCCATAACATCCCTTTATTGGCAAAGCTCCCTCCACGAGGCAGCCAAAAATACAGAAAATGCTTTCTCACAGAACAAGCTTTGCGAATAAAACGATATTATGAGGAAGCGATGCGAAACTTTCAATATTAAACTTTTATCAAGGATGAAGGGGGTTTGTCAGTCAAAGTCCCGAATCGGGACAGTGGATTTCGACCGAGCTGCAAGAATTGCCGAGGCGTGGTAGAGTTGCCGCGCACATGTGCAGTTTATTTCGGTGGATATTTCCGGTGTTTTTTCCACCGAAGGACGTTCGAACGTCTCGGGCTAAAATTTTGCCCATTAACGCGCAGAGTAGAAACAGAGGACAAGAGTGTGCAGCCTCGGCTTCTGCCGCGCTCCGCTCTCCCTCTCTCGCCGTGGCGTAATGGAAGCCATTGTTCGGACTATCTTGTCCGCGAAACAGGGGAGAGAACGCGTCGCACGTACGATCGGTGCGTGGCCGGTGTACGGCTCGCCGCTCGACTCGGTATAGTTCGAAGCACGACGCGCAAACTGTACGCACGACTACACTCTGTGCGGCGTCACGCACACGCGTGCTACTTACACGGGCGCAAAGGCGATGCCGTCGCAACTTGCGTTACGGATAGTCAGATAGCGCCCAAGCCGAGCCAGAAACACATTCTCTCCGTCTCTCCCCGTCTCGCCGCTCCGGGAAAGCCTGAGCTCTCGCCATATCGAGCAGGCTGCATTGTGCGTCAAGATGAGATCCCATTAGGATTACGTTAATTAATCTAATAAGTCGTGACCGAGCTATACGGCGTATATATAACATTCGGGCGAAACTCGTTCGGGCAAAGTTGCCCGAGAGGCGAAGAGTGAGGAGGGGGGGGGGGGGCGATACGAGAGGCTGAGATACTGAAAACTAATGTTCCTGTTCGATTTCTCGTGGAATTTGCGAAACGAATTTTTTCGACTGTTTATATTATCGCATTGAAGAGTTAAGGTAGGAAATGGCGGGGCAAAATGAGACAGTGAGGCATAACGGGACGGTGGGACAAAAGGCAATTTTCTAATAATTTTTTGATGAGACAGTGGGGCAAAACGAGGTAGATACAAATGTATCCATGGACGAAAATGGGGCATCCAACAAGGATTGGGAATTTTTGCACTGTTTTGCAGTGTCCCATTTTGCCCCACTCTCTCCTACCGATAAAATAACAGTTACCTTGAACCAAACGAAAACGTAGCTTGGGTAAAAAAAAAAAAAAAATACAAATCCGAGCGTGATGATTTTTTAATTAATTTTATTAACTGTAGAAGAGGTTAAATTTTGTGAGATCCTTTTACTTTGCACACCGTGTGTATCTCGCTCGCTCGCTCTTTGGTGCGCCTTTCGCGCTCCACACGCTTCCCACTTATCTCGTCCGGGCAGCGGTCATCGGACCACAATATTCCCTCTTTCGCTCGTTCTCTCGGGCGTCCTTCGACGCGCGAATTTTTTTCGTCAAGGTTTCGCGTCGCGAGAGGGGGCAAGAGTGGCCGGGGACGACGGAGCTCGGTTTCCATGCCTCGCAGCTCGACGTCCTGAGAACGCCACGGGCGAATTCGCGAGGCGCGAAAATCGTCCTGGCGCGATTAGGAGAGCAGCAAGAGTCGAGAGGTGGCACAGGACTCTCCCGAACGAGCTAGGAGCTGTCTCGGCTGTGCTCGCCGGGTCGGGAGAAGGAGGAAAAGGAGGCGGAGAAGGAGAGAACGCTGTTGGTATAGAGAATACCGAGCGTGTGCTACTATCTCGGGGCACTAGTAGCTCTCCGGGTCTCCTTCGCGAATTTATTCGCACTGCGAGCTAGAATTCGTAACGTGGCCGGTCGTCGGCGAGCATCGAGTTTCGCGGAGACTTTTTCGACTCGTCCACGAGACGTGTAGGGAAGAGCGAATTCCTCAATATCTCAGTTGTGGAGAAAGTTTCAATAAAGGATCTTGAATAGGTGGGCAGTTTTGATTGTCAATTGGTAAATATTAGCATTGCAAGCTCTACAATTATTGCCAAGTAACATAGAACAGTAGATTAGTGACGTAATTTAGTAAGATCTCCACTGTTTCTCATTTCGCGTGAGTCTCGTGAATTCATTCGAATAGCAAGCTACAATTCGTAACTTGGGAGGTCGTCGGTGAGCCTCGAGTTTTACGGAGACTTTCTCGACTGTCACCAAATTCCGGTAACCCAACATAGAATCCGAATGCCTCAGGTGTGGAGCAAAGTTTCAATAAAGGATGTTGAATAGGTGCGAAGTTTTGATTGTCGACTGGCAAATGTTTAAATTGCAAGCTGTAACATTATTGTCAAGTAATTATATTACTAGAAAATTCAAACCCAAACGAATCAAAGCGCCAAAAGTTTATGGACACACGCGCTCGAGCTACGACGAGACTGGACGCTCACGTCGTTCGATCATTCACGACGAGAATAAATTCGTTTCACTAGTCGGACCGCTAGAGATCAGTGTGAAAGCCTTCGCACTCTCTCGCCTAACAATTCCGTTTTCTGTTCCGCAACATCATGGCGGGAGTTTCTCGCTTTCGAGCTATCGAGACTTCGCGTAACACGAATTCACGCACGTGAATATTGTAAAAACTCCGAAACATCGAGGTGAGGGTGAAAAATAAATCAAGCCCTATTTTGCAATTAAACGAACGTTCACTGGTGTTCGTCAAGTTCCTTATTTACTCTGCTTATGTACATTTGCTCAAACTTCCTGAGAATTCCGAACTACTAAAGTTCTATAAGTACATTAACCCTTTATAAGTCACACCTCTATCCCTACTCTTAGGCGCTACGGCAACTCGTGGCCCCCCACTCCGCGTCCGTTAGTCCCTTTTCTGTACGGTTTTGGGCGGTGCGACTTATAAAGGGTTATTACCTTATTGAATAGTAGGATACCAATAAATTTGTAATTTTGTTCTATCAACATTCCAGACTCAATCGAGGAAACTATAATGAAAATTCATGCGATTTTCATTTGTGAACTTCAATCTGCGATAATCGTGCAGTTGCGAAGACGGAAAAATTATTGAAGAGAACAAGTAAAACGCGATGTATGAGCACTCGAAACTGGCAACAGTCCGCGATGTTACTAAATTACGTTATTAATGTACTATGTGACGTACTATTCCACTAAGTATGTTTCTAAATTTATTGGCCGGTGACTACTTGCCAATAAATTGTAGTCAATTTATTGGCCGGTAGTCACCGGCCCATAAATTCAGTACGGTTCTTAGCAGGATAGTACATTAGTACATCTCCACTCTTTCTCGTTTTGCGCAATCATTCATCGTGTTTTGTTTTCATCGATACAATTTGTTCCCTCCAATTATTTTTCTTTCATCGCAACTGCGCGATTATCGCAGATTGAAGCTCACAAATTAAAATCGCATGAATTTTCATTATACTTTCCTCGATCGAGTCTGGAATGTTGATATTAATTTATTAGTTAATACCAGCAGCAGCGGTACAGCGCTATAGTATCCGTTGTGAGGGCGAGAGGGAGACGGGAGGATGCCCGCGGATAAAGCGAGAACTCGGGTTATAGGCTCGCTCGAACACCCCTCCAAGCCCCGCGTACTTGCTCCCATATTACATCCAGGATTAATATTAAATTTTACACGATGAGTGCAATTTCATTACCCCTACACTCCCCCGCCCGTCCTCCCCCGCCGATCGTATACGTCGTCTCTTGCCGGTTCACTCGTGCGCATCCTACACCCCCCGATAGGAGTAATAAATTTCACCCCCTCTGAAAAGATTCACCATTCGAACTGCTCCTCACCATCTCCCACCGTACCTCCATTTTTTAAATATTTTTTTTACATCTTTTTCTATTACTTTTTTTTTATATATTTTGTAATAACCGCCACGAATATTGCAACTTGGCTCCGTAATCGTACAGCGATCCTCGCATTAATTCCCGATATCCATCAAAGGCACGAGTGACCTCGATTTATCAAACTCGCCGATATTGCTTTCCTCGGTCCTCATTTTAGTTTCCGCCACTCCGTTACATTATTTATCCGTTTAGTGTACACAAGTCGTTTCGACTATGGACTCTCATCCATTTATCCATGAGAATCACTTAGCCGTAGTGGTTTCCGGATAGCGCTATACCGTCCGTTCCATTCAGCCTTCCTCGCCGCATGAGCCGGGGGAAAACGGATGGAGGAAAGTGGGAGATACTTTTGGGTCGTTATCTTCGAAACGGGGCCAAAAGTTTTGACGGGAAAGGCTCCAACCGGCGTCCTTTCCAGTTCCTTCGGCGCTCCTCGCCTCTCGCTCCTCGACTATCCAAGTGGATGTACTCATAAACCAAATGTAGAGAAATGTAGATAACTACGTAGGAGATTCCACCGGCTCGTACGTGTGCCGCGAGTACGTCAATTTTCCGTTGCACTGTGAAGTGGATACGGAGGCACGGTGGATTCTACATGCGCGAGTGGCGTTTTACATAGACGGATGTAGGGCTGTATGCGCCCCGTCAGGCAGAGTAAGAGAGGTATACCACGTAGGGCCGAGAGGGTTGACTGGCTCTCTCCAGTCGATCAATAGCAAACCCCCTCCCAACGGTTACCGCCGCGTCCCTGGGTGAATGCATGCGATAGGCAGCCCATTGCTATGCCACCCCGAAAGCCACTTTATATTTTAGTGGCAATGTTCTACAACCCTTCGTAAGACACTCTCTCCCTTCCCCTTGACTCAGCGCGACAGCAGGACGAAGACGACTCTCGAGGCTAACCGAACGCTTCAGTCGACTATTTCGCGGAGCTATCACTCCTCCCGCATCGTCCAGATACGTGGCTGATCTGTTACTTCCATCCCCCCTTGCAGGTTTCCTCTAATTTTTTATTTTATTACTGTGGTCTTACTTACGAACTCGGTCGGTAACGGAAACTGTAACCGATTTTTGTTGAGGGCTGTTCACTGTTTTGGGTAAGCGGCAATTATTAGCGTGTAGCGGTTGATCGGATGTTAATAACTGATCTTCCTCAGAAAGGTTTAGGATACAAGAAAAAAAAATTATTAGGTTTTCGATCCCGATTGTAACTTCCCATTCCGCTTATCAATTTAAAAAAATTTCCTTTATTATCCGTACTTTAATTTCTCAAGTACTTGGATTGCGATTGATCGATACCGAGATCGTCAACAGTGGGGAGCGCGAGGACTACTCAGTTTCCGATCTGTTACTTCCTTCTGTAGTTCTTTTGTAGTTGTCTTCCAATTTTTATTTTATTTTTTTACTACTTTTTTCGGCTTCCGATGACTTACGACTCGGTCGGTAACGGAAACTGTAACCAATTTTTATTAAGGGTCTTTCACATTTTTGGCTAAGCGAAAATCATTACCGTCTTCGTGCAATGGTTGAGCGGACGCTAATAATTGGACTTCCTCAGAACAGTTCAGGAACCTTGAGAAAAAAACGGTTACAGATTGTTACCGATCGAGACCGGGTCGGGCGAGACAGAGAGAGAGATTGTTACTATACTATACTGTAGCTTTCTTTCCGCTTATCAATTTCGTCCAACTTCCTTTATTATCCGGACTTTAATTCCACAAGTTCTTGGACTGCGATCGATCGATGCCGAAATCGTCTCACGGACGGGAGCGCGAGGACTATTCAGTTTGTTCCTTTTCCGTTCGTAAATGCGAGAGAATTCGACACGGAGGGTCTGCGAAGGTCCCGAGCGTGTCGTCCCGCGAAAAGTCGAACGAGATCCCGGGCGGAACGAGGAGCCCGGAGCACGACATCGCGGCATGTCGTAAATAAGAAAAACTCCCGTACTGTATCGTATCACGGTAGTTGGACAAGCGAGAGATGACGTTTTGTTGTCCTCGCACGGAGTATCACGAGATCGGTGAATTAATTAATTGCCTCGTGCCACTTCGTACCAGGTTTCTCACAGGGCGAGCGAGGAAGGCGGCCCTCAAGACCTTGCGAGGCATCCGGTTAACGTATTTCGTTTTTCGCCCGCATTCTAATCGGAAATCGGAGCTTCCGTGAAATATTGAGCGCAAGACGAGCGGCTGAAAATTTTCTCTGCGAAGCTTTTGCGCCAAGTTATTCGGTCCGAATGAGAAAATGGTACTGATAGGGGGAAGAACGGTGGCGCGGAGGATGACTCGCTGGAAGCTGTAAAGCAAAGCGCGGAGGGACGAGGAGCGAACGCTACGCAAACACATAAACAGGATGGTAAAAAAAGTTATTGTCTCCCCGAGCGGAGAGGTAACGGGGTACGATGCAGTTCTCCCGCTATCTTCCGACGTACCTAGAACGGACCGAACGACGTGTTGGTGCGGTGGATAGTACGTACCCTAGCTTCATCATTCGTCACCGGCTTACGTGTGTACCTGTATAGTTATTATACTGGGTCACGTTTTCATCAAGACGCGGGGTAGCCACCAGCGGCGGCCCAGCCCGGCATCGCCATTGTTTTTTCAATGACACACTTTCTTCGACGCCCGTGCCGTTTCTTCTTATTCCTCCTCATCGCTTCCCTTTCACTCCGTCGTCGGGACGACCGTTTATGCTAAATCTTCGATCAATTTTGAAGGCTCTAAAATAATGTTCTATTTTTTGGATATTTCTTTAATTTATTTTGCCCGTCGGTTTTCTCCTTTTACTACTAGTTTACAACAGATCCTAAAGTTAGAGCTCGGAATAACACATTTTGTAAATTTCAATAGATAATAAATTAAGCTACATTAAGGAGGGAGTCTCGCTGCGCGCTGACTTCGCATAAGTTCGACAACACTTAGAGAAAATTGCAAGTACTTCTTGATGGTGTAAAAATCTGAAGAAATAATAATGTATACTAAAGGTACTGAGAAGATTAATTTTGCATAATAATCATTGTAAAATGTTATTAACAAATTCATCAAAAAATTAAGTGGTTAACAAATTACCCGGCAACAAAACTTTTGTCTTATGTAAATGATTCGTTTATTTTTCTGAATACGTATGAATTTTTTCAGATTTCTAAGTAATCGTTGATTTTTTTTTATAGAACAAAAATCAACGATTACTTAAAATTTTTATCCGTTGAGCACTGTGTCGTGTTCGCGGCCAGTTTCGCGCCCCTCGCGTGTCCGTATCCCTCTTCTTCTCTCTTATATTATACTTCCTCCTCTTCTCCGTTCGACGCTGCCGACGAAGATTGGCACACGACCTCTGCCACTTCTCACTGCGCGACCCGCAGCTCGGCGTCGCACCCTCGGCATCCTCCTTTCTCTCACCTCCTCGACCGGATTTGATTGAATTTTTTCCCCAGGAAGAAATGTTTCCACCAAATGAATCCGTCGGAATATTGCATTCCGACAAGCGATTCGATTTTTTGCTCGTTTTTAATAAAATACTGGCTCCCTCCCCCCACCCCTCCGCCGCCCCGCTCGCCTCCAGCGGGTCGTCCCCTATTCTCCCCACTGGCTCCTCGCAGTCTCATTCTACATGTTTCCGCCGCTTCCCGTCTCGCGACTTGTCCCGCGAAGCTTGTACTAGAATATGTATATCCGGGCGAGCTCGCATGATTCCTACTTGGCCAGTAGCGTTGCGCAACTTCCCGGCGCGGGTCTTGCGGAACTTTCATCGTAATGCCGTCGTCCGGTATTTCATTAAAAAACTTCTTACTCCCGAAGACCGAAGTGAGATCGCGAGAGAAAAGGAACGACGCCCACTAAGGGGGCGATGGGGGGGTGGGCGTGTAAAAATTCACTCTCGAGCCGGTAAATTGGATAAAAAAAAATTGCACAATCGCTTAAGAACACTCGCCTCTCCCTCTCGACCCACTGAAGCAGTGGGTCGACAGGAAAACGATATCGGCCAAGTTTTCTAATCCGATCCGGGGTAACAAATCACTTCCCGAACCGCTTCATACTTTCAGCACGAACGAGTATCATGGAAGGTTCTTTTTTTCTCTTATTGCTTATTAATATATATTCAAAAAATATTTTTTATTGTTATTTATTTCCCGGGGAGTATCCGTGCGCGCACGGTGAGTAAATAGCCCTTTAAAATGAAATGATTTTTCCGGTAACCCGTGGCGTCCTTTTCCCCGTCGGTGATGCACGTGCGTACACGTAATTTCCAATTTTAATCTGGCCAGAATTTTATTAACGCAGTAACGTCGGTGCTTTGTGGGTATGTAAACAGAGACCTTCCATCGGCGCTGTGGGTTCAGCGCAATTCCCCTTTTGCCCTGCCCGTGGCCATCCCGTATAGGATTCCGGGCTTTGCTGCGCCGAACTGTGCTATACATATGAATGATCGACAGCGACGCAAACCGACCGAGATTGGCAAACATGAACGACATTCAATAATCTCTGTGATATTAATAATAACGATGACGTGGACTCTTTCTCAGTTATCCGTTCGTCCCTTTTTTCCCTTCGATCGGCGGTCCGCGCTCCACGGCAACTCTTTTTGCGCTGTTTTACATTTTATTCCCCGCCATACCCGCGAACTATATGGTCGGAGTCTGCACGATAAAAAAAGATTTGTTTGAATATACAAACCTTTTTAAAACCATTTTCACAAACTCATAAATAACAAATATTTCGACCACAAACGTCCATGGTTTCATTGTTGTTTTGTTTTTTTTTTTGTAATTTAACAATGTAAAAAAACACGGTTCGTTGAGAATAAAAAAATAAATTGTAAAATTGATAACCAAAAAATGGGAAACCCCTGCGGACGAGAAATGTTTGTTAAATGTGTGATCCATTTTTTTTACTGCGTGTCGTACTGGACTGAAATACTTAATTAATATTTCGAAAATTCATTACGAACATTCCCAGATTACTGTTGTTCGCAGGACTTCCCTTATTCGGCCGCGGCCTGGCGAGCTCTCTGTTTGTCACCGAAATACACGCATTCGTTGGAACGAAATTTCATACCGAAAAGTCCAATAAAAAAAAAATCATGAAAATTCCATACCACTATCGTACACCTGAATCCTGGACAAAAAAAAAACCGGAGCGATATTACACCCAAAGAAGACTCACGGAGAGCGAGATGATGTTAGTCGGGACGGAAATTGACGGTTTTCCCTCGGTACTTTTACCCGGGACGTCCCATATCAGAAATTAGGTACCATCCGGATGTTCTCTCTCCGTCCCTCGGCTGTTACTCTTTCTCTCATTTAGCAGAGTTGCAATAAGAGGGTAGTGCCAGGCCAACTCTCCTATGTCCAGTTTTCCAATCCTCTCTCGCTTTCCGTTATACGCCCCGGTTGTGTGTTGTCTTCGTCAATCTCGCCGGGGTTCTTCCTCTGGCTGGCTTGTGTTCCTGACTCCCTCCTCTCGCCGTGGCCGACGAATACCCCGGAGAAGAGTGAGCCGGAGCGCCGTGGGCGAGGGCCGACGACGGGGGCGAGCGAGGAAAGCGGGCCAGGCCAAGGGAGAGAGGGCAACCCGGGGGCCGAGGGGGGATGCTAGGGGGGTAGATTCAGGGAGCTCGGATTCAATTATCCGATATTAAACTGCTCCTAACCACGTCCGTGTCGACTTCTCTGTGTCCGTGTGCGAGAGTTCAAATGGTTGTTGCTACCAGCCGGGCAGTACCACCAGATCCAGGATCACCGGTAGCAACGCCAGTTTCAGCGCAGCAGCAGGAACCCCTAGAAGTATTAGATTGAATGGACTCGGTGTTGTACTTGCTCGAGAACTCTCTCCTCCTCGCTCTTTTCCTCTCTCCTTGCTGTGTACCGTACTCTGTGTAACACGCGACGGAATCTCGCGTCTGTTGCTCGGAGAGCAACTCCAAGATCTATACGGGAGTCTGAGAGGAGAGCTCGTTATGGACTCTCACCCTAGATTGTTTGCTCCGTGTAATAGCCATTTTTGTCTCTCGCACGACAATTAGTTTGCTTCTTTTAACAAGCTATATAATACAATGAATCCAGGAAAACGATACTTTAAACACAAGCAATTGGGCTTAGTCTTGGGGACTTATGTTCCTTAACCGGGAACGAATATCCGCATGCTGGGAATAGGGGCCGAATACCGACGGAGCAAAAAATGTTGACATTAAATAACTAACTTTCTTTAATTAAATAGCTTCCTCTATGAGGAAGCAAAAAATTGCAATAAAATTTCTTCATAATTTCATATTTAATTCCGAAATGTTGAGATCACAATTCGAGAATATATTGTAACGAATATAGAGATGAGGATGGACCAGAATAGCTCGGTATGACAAACGACAAACGACAAACGAATAGATTATCGGTTGACCAGACGACAACAGTCTTGATCGAACTTTTGACTGTCCGTGCTCGAGATATTCAGCAGCGATTGTACTAATAATACCCGCTCCAAAACGCGCGTTATTTATTCCACGAGAACGTAACAAAATTTTTAAAAAATGGCCTTTCCAAAATGATGGATTTTTAAAAAATTGGTTTTACAAATGATGGTCAAGCTTCTCCATCAGCAGCTCTCCCTTACCTACGGATCGTCCTCGAGGCAAGTGGATTCCACGAGCGAACACTTATCGTCGGTCGGTGCGATCGAAGATGCGATATCTGTTTTAATACTTCCACCGGAGTTGTGGTAACGGATTACGCAATAATTTGTCCCCTTGTTTAACGTCGATTATCCGCGGACCATTGTCGTTTTCCGTCTGTTCGACTGTCCCTCCCACCCTGCCTCTCTCTCACCGTACGGTTAAGCCCGACTGAAAGCATGGAACTAATCGCAATCGGGTTTGCCAGGGGTAACACACAGCGGCAGCGTTATAACGCGTGATTTCGAGCGTGTGCGCATTCGCACAGAGATGCGACAGAGAAACAGAGAGGCCGATTCGGCATCGAGATATTCAGCTCGTTAGGCTCGCGCTTAGCGCGCCGTTAGCTGCTGCAGCTCGGCGTTCCCTCTCGCCGGCCCGCCGTGCGACGCCGGCAACGGCGGCTTGATGATAATTAAATTGCTTCGCGGAGCGAGCAGTGACTAAACAGTCATTATAACGACTAGGTCATAATTGCGAGACTACACTCCACCTCCTCGGTTAGTCTCACTCCTCTTCGGCTCTACACACACACACACACAAACGGTATAACGAACAGGACGGGGAGTACGCGAGCGGCTCTCGTTGCAAGGATTATCGGCACGCGGAACTCTCTCGGATACTATGCAGAGAGAAATTTCCCTTTCCTCACCTTCTCCCCCTCCCCCTCCTGCCCCCTCCCCCTGGTTCTCTCCATTGCCGACTGAGGACTCATCCCCCGTACCTTCGTTAATTTACTATTATAATTGATTTGCATATAGATTGAATCAGATAAATTCAAGTCGTACCTCTGAGATTGTGTAGCAGGGTCGTTACAACCGCGTTGGAAAAAAAAAAAAAATAGGCCGGGAGGGTGGGAGAGTGCCGAGATACGTCTATCTCGATAGTCGAGAAATACGGGAAATTGGATTTATTTTTTTATTTTTTTTTTATTTTTATTATGTACGTTAATTCGCGACATTAGTTATCGCGCATCGGGATTCTATACAAAGTAGGATTCTAATGAGCAATTAAATGTAGCAACCTGGTGAAGTCTCGGGGAACATATGCGAGAGCCAAGGAGACGCATTAACTAAGTAATTGCCCGGGTGACCGGATGTCGTACGGTCAGATCTTTCTCATTCGACGATCGCAGCTGGTACTGTCTGTGCGAGCTCCGTTGTGACCGCGTATAGAGTGAATGTGAGAGCTCGCGGCGCAGCGTATTAGCTGTATTTATCGGGCGGTTTAGCTCTAGAAGACACCGCGGGCTGTTAATCGTATATTTAGCGGTGAATGCGGCAATGCGATCTGCCGTGGACGGGGAAGTCTAGCCGGTCTAGTCGCGCTTGCTCCAACGGGACCGCTCGAGAGCCGGTATCGTACACTCGCGAACTCGCGGTCCGCGCGATTGATTCCGGACGGTCGAGCGTGCTTAATGAGACCGCCTGGTAAAACCACCCAACGCTTTCCAATTTTCGACCCAACTTCTATCCCTTTCTTTCGTCTTGAATTTCATCGACTTTTAATATTGGACTAATATTATCATTATAATATTGGACTAATATTATTATTATAATATTGAACTAATATTATTATTATAATATTGAACTAATATTATTATTGTAATATTGGACTAATAATATTATTATAATATTGGATTAACATTACATTTTCAAGTTTCTTTTTAACTCCCATTGCAAGAGATTGACTCATTTGACACACTGAAAAAAATCATGAATTTCCAGAATTAAAAGTTAATTGGGACTAAGTAAAATAATTTACAAAACAGGATGTATTAGCTGACTATCAGTTTGGTCAACTTACAATCTTTCCATCTGCACAATTCAAAATATCTTGACGCTTATCGAAAGGAAAAAAAAAAATCGCGCTTGCCCTCCGCCAGAAGTGTATTACAACATTACATCACACTCTCAGATGCAATCGCGGGGAATGTAATTAGGACGTAAATCAATGTTGTTCGTCGTGAGGCCGGCGATAAATTTAACTCCGATCCATCTTCGTTATACTCGTTTTTTTTTCCGGCAAGGAAACACACACCGTACAGCACACACACAATACACACAGTCTACAGTCGGAGAGAACGAAAGAACGAACAATGTTAAATCTTAACATTTAATTATTTTCTTATCTGGAACGTCAATCCACGAAAGAAAACATGTATATAGAAGCAGCGTTGTGTACCGACGAGTTTGGCACTATCGGACCTGCATCCTCGAAATGCTTTACGAACTGGCCTCTTTTTTTCCCTTTTCTTACATCACTTCCCCTTTCCTTCGCCATCGGCTCCTATCGCGGTCTCTAAAATTTCTCCCGGTTTTACCACTTCACGTTCGCCCGTCTCTCGACAATGTTCGCCCCGGCCGGCGATGCGATTAGAATCGCGCTTAGCGGGCCCGATCGTGGCTTTCGTGTACTGTTCCCGGCACCCGCCGTTACAGCTTATCCTGTATACCTTGAAGCCACGAACACTGCCGCCACACCGAGGCGAAGCACCGGGGAGTGTTGTGGTGACGTGAAAGTTCATTAGAGGAACCCTGACGGACACGTGCATTAATCAAGATTTTAATTACCGGCGCGGCTCTCTGCCCGGCCGATGTAACTCCGCGGATGCTCGACGAGCCTACCGATACTAATTCCTTGGTCTCTGGAAAGCCGTCGAGAGGAGAAGAGATGATCGGCCGAACGTACGTGTAAATGCGCGTTACGTTTACGCACCGTACTATTATAATACTAATAATACCGCAGGCATGGTCGATCCGTGTGTGTGTGCGCGCGCTCGCACACGCGACGAACACTGTGCAGGTGCACACGAGCGAGTCTCGTATCAACAAGCGCACGGGCTAGGAGCTAGAGTCGGATAGAGCCGGAGTGCGGACTCGCGAGAGAGCCCGGCTCTAATTAGAGCTCTTCCCGAGGCTCGAAGATTAAAAGCCAGGCCTAAGTGCCCGGTGCGCGGCTCTATTTCCCTTCCCCCTCCGCCTCGGCCTCCTCCACGGGTCTCCTCGCTTCGCCGTATCCCTCCGCAAGCCACTCGTTTCCTCTGTTTTTCGTTCTCGTTTAATAGCGATCGACCGGCCCGGGCGTTTGCGAAACACGAGGGAAAGCGGGTGAACAAAAAAAGAAGTGAACGAAAAGAAAAAGAAAGAGGAAGATGAAGATGAGGAGGGAAACGGCATAGGGGAGAAAATGGGGGCAAGGGAGATGAGGGATTATGCAAAGAGCTCGTCTATCTACGTGGATTGATGCCGAGAGGAAGAGAGCGAGATCCATGGCTGTCCAACTGGCAATGAGGGACTCGAAGGAAGCGGGGAGGATGAGAGTATTACGTGTGCTGATGTTGAGGGGGCCCTCTTCATCCGTCGAGAGCTTTCTGATAATCGCGTGTTCGTAAAAGCGAACGTTTGTATTTTCCAAATGGGATACACCGAGCTCTCGACCATTACTTACCGCAGGAGTGCTGTACTCACGGAAAGCCCCTCTCCTTTTGACGGACTTCTCTTCTTTTCTGCTACGTGCACCTGTGCGCGTGTACCTTCGAGTGCAATCGCACACATCCACTCACACACACACACACACACACGTACGTAAAGACACATCTGGAGGGTGCAGGTTGAGATATTCATCCCTTTCGGGATTCCCGCTCTTTCGACTCTTCTTCGCGCGCCCAACTCTTTCGCTTTGACGTACCCGATGCATCAGCTCCCATCTTCCGGATGAGGAAACTCTGCCGATTTGGGAAACGATGAATGAACAGCGGTTTACCGGGGTATCGGGTAACTTTGCGCTTCGTTCGGATCTCGGCTATCTTTCGACTGACGTTAATTGCTTTATCGTGTCGAGGATAGCGAGGGGATTTCGGCGACTGGCGACCACGGATGGAATCTTGAGAATTATCAACTTAATTAGAGTACAAGGCGATTGACAGGCACGCAAGACAGGCACGCAGAGTCGGTGACAAATTTCTGTTGCATGAGCTGCAATTCAACCGTTAGAAAATTTGGGAGAGAATGGATAGTCATTCCATGAGTTGAAATTCAGCTATTAGAGAACTTGGCCTATGGAATGGAATAAATTCCATTCCATGATGAAATAAATTTCATCCTGTTCCAAAAAATCGCTATCAACGGACAAACACTCCCTGTTTCCACTCCGTTTCGCGGCCGCTCGCGAATTCGCGACACTGTCTCTAAT
The DNA here is from genome assembly GCA_030522665.1 of Ichneumoninae sp. A BG-2022a. Taxonomy (NCBI): domain Eukaryota; kingdom Metazoa; phylum Arthropoda; class Insecta; order Hymenoptera; family Ichneumonidae; species Ichneumoninae sp. A BG-2022a. Next base: position 86,992 of record JAPYZC010000292.1, read on the forward strand.
AGTTGGATCTGTCAGTGAGTCGATACGCCGCTGCCGCGGTAATTAACTCCTGCGCACACATACGCTCTTGCCTATTAGCCACTATTAGGTATATCGATTATAAACGGATTCCGCGATATCGATAATTTGCGGCTCGTTACGCGAGCATATCAGCTCTGGCATGCCGGCAGTGCTCGACGTTATAAGCGATACATACACGCGGACGCACACTTGGTGTGTCCCAAGTGTGCCTCGTGTAATATCGATGTACATGCATATATATATATATATATTTATATATATATATATATACATACATATATTCGCGATCGAACGTTCGCGAAAGCCAGGCGAGGCATCCATATCCCTTGACTTTCACTCGTCGAGACGCTAAAAGGTTTCAAGGTGTATCGAGGAGATTTTGCTTTTAGCACATTCGCGATAAAATCCGCTCGCCCGCGCGCGCCCGTTTCCAGTCTTGTCGTTTCTTCTCGTCCTCGAACGGGCGCTCGCGCCCGTTGACGTTAATGCCGATAAACGTCGTTTCACACAACAAACGAGCGTACGTTTGTGTGTGAGTGTGTGTACAGAGCCCTCATTCACGAGAAATTTTCTACACAGTCCTCAGCCGTCTCTCCTCTGGCTCTATTTGGCACTTCACTATCGCTCTCTCGACACTTCGCTCAACAAAATTCCACACTATCGGGAATAACGATTCTCACGAGTAATCCCGTCGATTTATTATCGCGACTTTCGAAACGTTTGACAAAATGACGAACATTTTTTAAACGATCGGAAATATATGTGTCTCATATATATAAGATATATTTTTCGATAAATTGCACATATAATTTTTTTTCTAGACCGGTTTGCCAACTATATCATCGAGGGAACGTCTTTGGCAGAAGTTTGTTCTCACCAGAGTCAATGGAATACGAATTATAATACGGGATACACATATACGTATATCTCGTTGAATTTCGTATTCGCTGAACGAGGTGAAAAGTGAAAACAGGCAAAACACAGAAGCGTCGAGCATCGGGCGGTCCGAGGTAAAGCATCGGGGTCTCCGCCGTTGTTACCGTCCATAGATATTTCTATATCCGTGTGCGTGCGTGGTATTCGTACGTGCGGCTCGCGTCGAGCAGGCATCATTAAATCACAGAAACAGCCTCTGTTATTGACTCTCCCGACAAATTTATCGTCGGCCAGTTCTGGGTGTACCGTGGCGCTTTCAGTGTGTACGCCGCCGCTGGCCCTCGACCCTCTGCTCTCGTTGCCGCTGTGCTTCTGGTAGTTGCCGCCGCTGTCCCTCTCGACCAGCAACCCCCCGACAGCAAGAGCAACCTCGCCGCGCGACCCCGAGAGCATGCACCCCTCGCATATACAACCCCCCCCCTCCCCCTCCTCTCATACCATGCGGAACCGCGTCCCGTCATTGTTCTGGTTTATACGGTGATTTGTGGATTTTACTACCTCCTCATTCGTCGTCCTCGCCACCACCACCGTCGCCTCCTCCTAGAGTTCTTCACTCCGGCACATAGCGGAGAACCTAAAGCATTCGCACCCCCTCGTGCCTGCGGTCGTGCAGCTTCACCTAATATCCCTTTCGTTCTCGCCTCCCGCGTGGACTCTGCATTTTATGAACGGGCCTCTCGGTCTCTGGTAGCCTGCTGAGCTGGAAAACACATTTTTTCCCGACCACGTTTCTCTGGCTCCTGTGTAAGGCTGGAGTGTTTGGCTTGGAGGGGGTTATAATCCCGATAGAGTGGCACTCGTCATTCGATGACCTTTGATCCTTTGTCGATTGTATTTCACAAAATTTAATGCTTCGATGAATCGTCGAGAGATGCGGGAGGGCTCTTAAGTTTTACAACTATTGTTCGTTCGCAACGAAATGTTTAATTTCACTATATTTTTTTTTTTTATTAAAAATACGGTTGGTTGACGAAACAAATTTTTGTTAGTTGACAAAAATAAATGGTTGATCTTTGTAGACAAATATTGTTTTGTTAAATGTTTATATTAAATTTATAAAACCTTTTTATTTACTGCGGAGGTTTCTCGGATGGCGCGGAGGGAAAAAGAACTTCCTGAATCGAACTAATGGACGTGAAACGAGAACGAGGCCCTTCAAAGCCATCGTCCCTGCGGTGTGCTCCTTCCTCCCTCGATCCTTTTGCCCGTGCACCGTGGCGGGACACGAGCGTTGGGCGTCTTGAATAAACGGCGTCAACGCTTTTACGGGACCCTTAGACTCACGAGGGCAGCTCCGTAGTCTTCCATCCCTCGTGTCCTTTGCCCTCGGCTCATCGTCCGCCTGGCGTGTTCGTTAGAGGCGGATTCATCCCTCAAATTGAATTCATTATACCGAGGCAGATTCTCGTGGAGAGCCCGATCTTGCGGAGCCTTTACTGCTTAATCTCGGCACGCAACCTTACATTTGAGGCTCACACATGGATTTTTTTTCTCTCCTTCGTTCTCGCGTACTTGTACACATTTGATTTTTTTTACATACTGTGAATATAATAGAATTTGTTTCGCCCGACTGAAAATCAGGTCGGGCCTCGTGCCATTTTCGAGAAAAAACCAGACCCACAAACAAATTTCGATCTTCTCGAAAATGCGATGAGCCAAAAAACTATATTTCGTGGAATTCAAGAACTCCCGCGGAATGTCTTATTTCCATATACTCGACCATTTTTCGTAAGGTTCGAAAAATGATTCGAAGTGATTTTTTTATTTAAATTTTCATATTCGTAGAGTTCCATCGAAGTGATTTTTTTTCGTTAATTTTTTTTTATCTTCGTAGAGTTCCTTCGAAGTGATTAAAATTTTTTTTATATTTATTTCTTTCTGCTCGTAATATCCAGGGTCCGCAATGTTATATTCTATTAAAAAATACAATCTGCAAATTTGACTGTTATCTGTGTTCAATAATAATACTTACCTATAAAACACAGATATCAGTCAAATTTGGAGATTGTATATATATTTTTTTTGACATAGTCATCTTGCCATTTTGGTGATTTTTTTTCCGCGAATAAAAAGAAATCACCTTCAAACTTAATTCGGTCGCGCGAGCGACCCTTCACATATTTTTCCCCACCGAACGTATACAACCCGCCGCATTGTACCGTGAACAATCCCGAATCACTTTGTATAATGCACTCGTTATTGCACATAGGATTCGTGGATATTCTTATTTTTTTATTTCAAAATGGAAATCCCCCCGATAACGATCATAATCATTATACGTAAAATCTCGTTTTCAGTATAAATTCATTCGTTATTCGAGTATCTTCTCGTCTCACTGTCGTTACCGCGGGGCTTCGCCTACCCTCGCATAAATTCGATATATTATACCGACTGTGTGGTAGGTACGCTAGAGAGACCTTCTCTCGATTATGATTACGAGACAGAGGCGTTCGTATAACCATAGTCAGGAATTTATCGACACGAGAGATCTCTTCCACGGTGTACGATACTAATACACTGAAATCACGCTGCGCGATCAGTGCTCTATTACCTCCCTCGTTTTGCGGCCACGAACACTAACAGCCCGTATGCATTACTCTTCCACAGTGTTATATACAGTCGGCAGTTATCATTACAACATTTATGGCGTTGTTATTATATTAACGAGTGTTGTTTCGCTGCTAAAGGAGAGTAACGCAGTTTGTACGTGGCATGCACACGAGGATTCCGCGAGTAATTAGGGTCTGCCGGTTCGGCCCGGGAGTACATTTTCCACACACGTCTCTCCCGCCGAGTGGCCCATTCCCGAAACTGGAAAACCGGAAGGGTTACCGTTGCATGGCGCAGTTCGCGGCGTCCGTTATCGAACCGCCGATGAAGGAACGGGGAGTCGAGCTGAAACGGAGCTTCTCCTTCGCTCCCGCCCAATTACGCCGAGCGGCTGCGGCCTCGGCCTTATCTCCGAGATAAGGACCTGCCAACCCTTATGAATGCTTCCATTATATCCCCGGACCCCGGTTGTATCTCGGTGTCGGCAATCGCACTCCGTCTCCCTCTTAAAGGCGCGTTACGCAAACCCCTTGCCCCATCCGCTGCCGTTCCCGCTGCCGATCGGGAACCCGACTGATAAGGCTTTGTGAAATTAATGCCACGTTTCCCTCGATAACATCGATAATGAAGCGAACGGACCGGAACCGGAGATCTGTGAATTTAGCCGGATTCCTCGTACGGAAAAAGTAGGGCAGTGCGCGAGTTCTTACTCGAGTGGAATTGCCCTGTTCGGTTGGTAAAACAAACAATGATGGATCTTTTTTCTAAAGGTACCGACCATTTATATTCGCAAGCAAATCCTTAAGTGAACACGCATCGTTATCCGGTTCGTGTGAGAATTTTCTTTAGACCGGAAATGGTCGGCAAGCGTGAAAAAAATTAATTACAATTTCCGTTACCTACTTAGCTTGCGTTCAGCGGGGCATTTTACTCCGGAACGATTGTATAAAATAAAAAGACGTTTTGGAGAACAATGGATTGAAAATATTTTGAGGCGATGTTGATATTTAGCCCCGCCTTAAGGAGTTCTCGACCTTTGACGCTGAAAAATTTGACTGAAAATGTTTTTGCATGGAAATTTTGGGCGGAAAGTATTTCGCTGCTTTTGTAATTCGAGAGATTGCATTATCGTGTGTATTATCGAGTTATTCACGGATCGGGTGAGTTGCATTCCTCAGTCGTCCGTGTATTATTGTAATATAGTTGTAATGGGATAGAGGACGGCGGGGAATACTGTACGGTAAACGTATACGTAAACACCGAGGCAAACGTGAACTTCCGAATCGGGATATTGAATTTACGCCATTTCTGTTTCAAACGCGATGTTGCATCGGCCGATACGATCCACCGAGTCGGGCGCGTTTACGCGACAAGGAAGTCATTTTTGCACTAACAAATATAGCCTCTCGCGGTTTATCGGATTTTCGAAATGTATTGCCTCTTCGGCGGCTCGTGTGTATAAAGAGAAATGAGGAAGGTCAAAACGATCGTTCATCAAATTGCTTATTGTACACGCCATTATTACATTTTTTCGATTTGCTTTTTCCCGCTAAACCTATGTCGACAATATATATATATATTTTCTTTTTTACCCACGATTCAATAAATCGGCCTAGCCACACGAATGATTATCGGGAACTCCCATGGGACCCGGAGGTTATCCTTTCGACCCTCTCTTTCCCCTGGCGTCACCCAATTTTCGTGCGATATCCGTTCCGTCCGCAGCGCACTTCCGGTTTGCCTGCATCGTGTCCGTTTCGATACGTAGGAAATTGCAGGGGAAATTCGAAAGTTCGTCGCGTGTCGTCTCTGTACGAATATCAATATATATGTATACACACATACACACACATACGGTGGGAGGAGTATTCACACACGCGTGTATTCGCAACGTCGAGTGTGTTACCAGAGTGGCAGGGAGGAGAGTTGGCAAAACGGCTTGTGACTCGTGACGCGTGCGAATTTACGTATCGAGAGCAAATCGACTGAATCGGAGAATCCACTGGGTTGCCCGATCATGCGAGCCGGCATCGATATGTCCCTGGTCGACCTTTGCGCGTAATGCCTTGCCGCATAAATTTTCCATCAGCGAAAAACTACGAAATGCAAAGTACGAACTATTATCATAATTCTTATATATATTATGGAAAACTGTGGATTCGTTTGTTTGTTTGTTGGTTTCAACGTTTCTCCTGTTCCTCTGAACTGAATCCCCCTTTCGGTGAAGCCCCCCCCCCCCGTTTGGTAAACTTTAGAGAAATAAAAGCAAAGTTATTTTATGAAACGCATGCGAGCGCGCGAACAAACGAAACCGCTCGTTCTCTATTAAAAAAAAAGACCATTACCGGCATCAAATTCTTCTCGAGTGCCGAACCCGCCGGTAAAACAGAACACCGCCAAGAGATCACGAAATTTACGAAACACAACGCGTAATTCACGATCGATCATTCGCCGGAGAGGAATAACAGTGGAGCCATTCGATCGTTCGGAGCTCGGGGATCGAAGGTATCGATCTCGATAAGAGCTCCGCCTCAGTCTGAGCGTGGGTCGGCCGTTCTTCGTGATTCTTTGCATCGCGAGCAATCCCGCCGTCCCCGATCCATACATAATACAGTGTACGGTGCGGCACGCTCGACGGTATTGGTGCACCAGTTAACTCTCTTGTACCTATCCTGTAAAAGGGCGCAGCGCGCCTCGCACGGAAGAGCTTGAGGACTCGTGTGTGCGTCCCGGAATGAAAGAGGAATCGAGTCGCCGTTCGCCCACGTGCTCTCGACCGAGTAGTACGAGCCTCGTGTATCGCCGTTGTACAATACCGTCCACCTGATAGGGAATACGTGTTACGTGCGCCACGCGAAATTCGCGACACACAAGCCTCCGGTGCGCCACGGACACTCTTTCGATTATTGGAGTGCTCTGCTCGGTAGATTCGGAGCGGGGATGCTGGCTCGAGGGATCGGAAATCGTTTTATCGAAGACGAACTCGTTTTCTTTATATTTCACTCTCTCTCGATTATTCCACACTTACCGGGATCAATACATATATATATATATATATATATATATATATATATATATACATATGTATATATATGCCAATTGTCTTCGTACGGTCGGTGTCACGATTCTGCGACAGTACTGCGGGATCGTGTGTAACAGGCATGTCCATTACCGCGGCATGTAGCGAATTGCATTGGCCCGCATACGTGGGCGTCGAGGCGCAGGTAAGTCGAGTCGTTTGCCGAGCTCCCCCGATTCTGTATGGGTACAGAGCATACACGCAGCCTCGGTAACCCCTTGAACGATCGGGGATTAAGTGGTCGGGATATAATAGGGGGATATAGCGGTATAAGTCAGTGAACACAATCGCCGGAGCCGGTATCTCCCCCGAAGCCGGCTGTGCGACAGATTCGACAAGGGAATCCGCTCGGCAGATCTCGAGATACCTAAATTTTCGACCGGATACAAAATAAACGAGAAATGTTTCGCTACGCCTGCGGCAAAGTTCGAGCCACAGGATTCTAGGACTCTTTTGAGACTCCTGAGGTGACAGAATAAAAAATATCTCTTATTGGAAAATTAATAAGGTTTCAAACAAACAATAAAAATACTACCGACACGATAAAATTTGTTAAACCAGCTTCATTTCTTTTTCCAGAGTAACGTGATCATCCCTCGGAAGGAGAGTCGGCTCAATCGACATCTATCGGTGAGTCTTAAATTTCGCCACTGTTGGATCGTATATATATAGGCGGGGCAAAATGGGGCAACGGGGCAAAACGTCATCTTCCAATAATTTTTGGATGCCCGAATTCGCGCTATCGGATACATCAGGCTTTTCTGCCCAGTTTTGCCACCTTGTCCGATCCAAAAATGATTGGAAAATTTAGTTTTTCCCAAAAATCCCGTTTTGCCCCGTTGCCCCATTTTGCCCCGCTCTCCCCTACAAATAAAAAAACAATAAAAAACAATTAGGTAGGACCCATTGTCGATGCATGCCTCCCATTCCACAGTCGAAAAAAGCGACACAGTCAGGTGTAGAAGTGTTGGAGAGGAATGAAGCTGGGATTACAGAGAGGGTGCGAGGGAAACGGGGTAGCTCGAGGGGTGCGAGCGATGATGAACGAGGAAGCTGTGGAAGCGAGCGAGAAAGAGAGCTCGCCGTGCGGACGGAGCGGGATGGAAAACGGTGGTAGTGTACCGTGGCGTTGTATCGGCCTGGCCGAGAGGGTTTCCAAGCCGGAGGGAGGTTTGCTGGTCTACCAGCACGCTAATGGAAAGTGCTTGGCGATACACACGCACCTTTGCGCGTACGTAGGGTCCTCGAGCCTCTGCGTGAATATGTATATATATATGTATACTATATACATATAAACATATATATATGTATATAGCGGTGCTTGCATCGATCAGTTTATCGATAGATTCAACGACGAGAGGGAGAGTGAGTGAGGGGCGGTAGAGACGGCGCTGCTGCAACGTACAAGGGGCAAGTAATTACGTTTAATACCCTCGGTTATGTGTTTGCATCGTACACATTTACCGGCCTGAATTTGGAGCGTGAGGCGATCCAGCAGGCACAGCAAAACCCCTCCCTATCTCCGGCCAGCTTCACGCTAGCCTCCCATATCGTTCGCTCTCTAGCTCCATCGCGTCTAGGACTCGAGGCCTTCGTGCACTCGACGTGCACTTCCGGTCCAGCGTAACGTTTTACTCACCCACCCGCCGTTCGCTCCGTTCCATAAACGTGAAACTTGATACGGATGATAATGAGGGTCTCGAGACTCGAAAGGATTTTTCTCGACCCGGTGATCCACAGTTCCCTTGGGGTGCTTTTTGGACAGGGTTGAAGGGGTGAATATGGCCCCGCCTGATTAGCCCATAATTCAATTATATACGGACCGGCATTGGGGGGTGTTTTTTAGATAATTTATTTGGAAGTGATTTTTTTTATTTTCTTTCGATGTTCCGATAAAACTTGTTCATTTTTGCTTGCAGTTTTCTTCCATCGCTGTGCGCTCTATAGTATGCGGGTACTATACGTAGAAACCTGGAGGGAAACGAGCGGGGGCGACGGCGTGGCTGAAGAGAAATGAGAATGAATGTAATAATATATTTAATATTCGTCGGGTCCCTGCCTCCTCCACTCTCGGTATTACAAGCCAACCAATATTCTCGCCCCCGTTACGGCGAGGCCCCTCTTGGCCTCACTCACTTTTCTCGCTACCCTCCTACTTCGTCCCTCCGTAGCGCTTTTATCTATAGGTATAGGGACTCGACGCAGCCTCGTGACCCATGGCCCGCTTCGAACGTTCTCCTCCCATCGCCTCCCTCCTCCTCTCCTCTCTCTCAGTCATTTTACTCTCGTTTCTTCCTCATTCCCCATTCGGGTTCTTTCACTAGCGACCCTCCAAGTGCATCCAACATTACTTCCATTGTAACAAATTTCTGAGACTTGCTTAACGTGAATTAATTTTGTTTTTTTTTTTTTCATTTGCAGCTATTATTTATTCATGGTAATTACTACTGCAATAGATATTTTGATAATCGGCACATCGGTTGCGATATCATCTGTTAATACATTAAAATATATACTAAATAATAATAATAATAATAATAATGCTTATGAAGCTTGAAAGTACAAAAATGCGATTCTGATAAGAGAGAAATTTTATTGTTATTATTATTATTATTAAATAATAATATGATATAAAATTCAATAATATACGGCATGTTAATATAGCTGGAAAAATATGGATTTCTAACTTGAAACCCGAACCACGCCAATATTCGTCTTGCCCCTGCTATGAAACTTTCCGCCTTTCGATTGCAAATAACAATTTCACAATACGGGAAAGAGAAAGTGAGTGGTTTTTCTTATTTCGAGCGTGCATATGTGAGACGAAAAATTGTTGGAAATTAAATTTTTCCCCTAGGGCGCGGAGCCACACGAGGCACAAATTCATAAGATTCAATATGCTCCGTGGCTTGTGGCGCGCGGAAAACGACGGGCTCTCGGGACTCGGCGGCGGGGTTAACGGGGAAGAAGGAGCCGGAAAGCAGGACCGTCGGTAGTCTCGCGAGGGGGTGGTGAACTGGGGTTTCCGTAGTTTACATCGAATACGTGCCTTTCCCGTCCGGGACTTTTCCGCATCCACACTTTTACACTTACCTATCGTGGCCCTCGCCCCTTACCCCCTCCCCACTCACCCCCACCGCGCCTTCGCGCATGTTTATACTCGCGATATATGAACTAATATCGGACGTGGCACGTGAGATTTCTCCACCACTTTCGTATTCTCGCTTTCTCCCGTTCTCGCATCCCTCGTTTTTCTCTCGCCCAAACGGCTCGCGAGCCACGCGCCTCTCTCGACTCTTCTCTTCGCCGGCCAACTCCGCTACCCCTTTCGATATATCGGCATTCTTCGAAGGCTATATTCGCACATCACCCCATTAGGTGTACGATTTTATTATCTTCGATCATGACAAGCGAGAACTCCTACCGCGTAAAAATGTATTTGTTTGGCGTCAGTAAAAAAAAAAAATGTTGAAAATTGAAATTTTCATATCGCTTCCTCATAACACCCCTTTATTCGCGAAGCTTCTTCTATGAGAAAGCAATTTCTGTATTTTTGGCTTCCTCGTCGAGTAAGCTTTGCGAATAAAGCGATATGAGAAAGCGATATGAAAATTTCAATCTTCAACTTTTTCCAACATCAAAGTTGGTTTATTACCATCTCATCCTTGTTTCCTTTAAATCAACCCTCTTATGCGTATAACGGGCGAAACAATACACGAATCGAAAGCTCGATAAACCATTTTTTTTAACCAACACCAATGTGTTGACTTTTGGTCAAAACTGATGACGAAACTGTCCCGGCTCGAATTCTTTTTTTGTCACTAAAACAAAGCTCCCTCCATGAGGAAAAAAAGGCTTCCATGCATTTTATTCTCGATAATAAAAATATTGGGTTCCACGGCCAATTGTTAAAAAATACCAGCTCTGTGTACGAAAAAATTTAGCAGTCTCGTTTTTTAATAAAAGGTAGAAAACATTTTTTTATCGGATCCCCTACAATTTTTTGTATCGGACCTGGGAATTTTTTGCACATTATCGGCATACCGTCACGAACTATAGATTCCGTATGTTTTGCGTTCCAACTTTTCATTACCGAGAAAAAATGCTTAAAAGCACAAAATCTTTTCTCAAAATTCGTAATATCCGAGTGTCCCTCGGTGCTTTTAATATCGGCGTCGCTTCGGAGGCCGAACGTTTCCCGGAGTGGAGAATCCTCGAGTGGGTGAGCGGGCCAAAGACAGGGCGACGACGTTATCGACGGAAGTTAGCGAATCTCGTCTCGCCGGTTGGCTCCACCGTTGGTGCCGCTGCCACTGCGCCTCGGTAGGCTCGACCTCGCCACTGTACCACGTATTATACACGTACCAACAGCATCGTAACCGCCGGAGCATCTCACGTCTTGATTTACGCGATATGGGCGTTCCCACACGGGAGCCGCAATTAGTTTATTAATAATTAGTAAACGGTAGGCCCCGTGAGCGAGGAAGCGTTTTGCTTGTGCTCGTCTCATCGTTGGCGGCGCCACGCCGTGAGAGTGTTCGTTGGATCGTGCGTGATCGAGGAGGAGCTCCTCTATCCGTTTTCGCTTCCTCGCTTGCCTTCCGACCGTTTCCCGAGCCTCTTCCTCGCGCCTCCCGTCGGCCTCTCCAGCCGATCGAGGACTCGCCGCGCTCTCTCGGGCGCCCGATCGAGCCGAAGGGGGCGCGCTCTCGAGCTGTTATACCCATCGTCGAGTTACCGTCCGATCTCCTGTCGGCGCCGACTATAAATCTTCACCGAGATTCGACCTATAAGATTATTTTATAGCCGAGGAGAGCGCGCCAACGATAGGCGGGAATCCGAGGGGGAAGAACGAGAAAGGGGTAACTAGGGAACGTGCGTCTTAGGATATCGTCGAGATATCGTTTCCCACCCTGTACTACAGCTACTACCGCGTTAACCGGTACCCGCCGTGCTCATTCTCTTCAACACGTCCCAGGAAAAAAATCATACACGATTCATGAATAAACCTGTAAATCATATATTATTACATATTTATGCATAAATCGTGCATACATCATGTGTATCTATGCATAAAAATTTAAGTCCCTTCGTCCGATACTCACTGCTCTCTTTGGGACTTCGAATGGAACCCGTAAGAATAACAATCTCGGTGATGGATGGGGTAGCCCTGCTACTTCTATAAAAATACGTAATTACTTATCACACGATCGGCCTGCTAGTGAATTGTATATGCATCGTAAACGATCAAGTTTTTTCCGTTCTCCGCTCAATTTAATCGTTTCCGCACCCTTCTTCAGCTTCTGTGTCTCGCTTTCTCTATTAATTATTTGTCCTTTGCTCATCCAACCCTTCGCCTCCTCCTTAAATTCTACTCCAACTTCTTTGAACTTTTGTTTAGAATCTCCTTCCGCGCAATTTTTTTTTCTTCCCTATTCGCCCAAGCAATATTACAGCCCGCAGTGCGTCTGAGAAAATAAGTGCGCGATGCAAAGACAGACGGAATCCCCCTCAACCCTCCAGCCAGCCACTCGCGCCGACACTCGGGTCTTATTCATAGCCTCGTCTCGCTAATAAAAAAAAGTGTGCGCATAGCGACATTAAAATCCTCTGTGGCCATGTCGGCTCAAGTCGGGACGTACGCTAACTCAACTCTTCCGCCAGTTCAGGGTGCAGTGACTTGGTCTCTATGCCTCACTTTCAAACACACATATATATATATATATTTTTTTACACCAACGTTTGTTACGCACCCAAGACAACGAGCACACAACACTCTCCCGCGTAGCGTCGAGAGCCATTAACGAGGTGCGCATTATATTGTAAAAACATAGAGACATATATACATCGATATATATATAGATGTACATACGTGACCCGGTCCGACGATCGTAAAAGTGCTATCCCTTTCTCGCTCGCCAGTTTCCACGGCTGAATTCTTTTTTCTCATTTTTTTTATACTTCTTACTGTAAAACAGAACGTTAGCGGAGGAGGACGAGCGATGCTGAAGAGCTCATCGTCACGCCGACGCACGTACCTCAGTCTCCCTCCTCAGCGAACTCGCTCTCGCTCTATAATTTTTTATTTTCCTTTCCTCCATCCTCTTCCTCGGCCTCTTTCTTCAACTCCGCGCATCCGTCTTTCTCCGTAAAGCCGCGCGAAAGTACCTCGACGTTACCCACCTACGAACGAAAACTCGAATCGAGTACGGTTTACGATCGGTTTATATACGACTACCCAAGGGTAGGGTGAGGGATGCACGAGGGTGGAACTCTGTCCGGCTCCGAACCGACGCGACTATTCTAAAATAGTTTCCCAACGTACGAGGGCCCCAACCGCCATCGTACCTATAATGCATGCCCTCCGGGTCGCGCGTACTCGTTAACCGGAAGTAATGGCGACGATATAGAAAAATGTGCAATTTCGTTTCATCATCAAAAGCATCCCATGTTTGTACTTGGTTTAATATGTTCTCCGATACGCTTGCCGAAGGGGGGAGGGGGGACGAACGGGGAAAACGGTAATTATTCTTCCGGAACGAAATGAGTTTTTTTTTTTTTTTTTCGTGAAATGTTGGATTTTAATATGAAGAAGGAATATTAAATTTTGTGATATTGCAACTAAGGGTGCGTCATCCTTTGGTGGCCGCGTTGATATTTTAGTGGGCCGAGCTCTCGTGCACCGTCACTCCTCGTTCATATAATACGAATTGATTTTGTTGCGCCCGAACGAATAAATCAATCAATCCACGAGCGAAGGAGGGATGAGGGGGAAAACGTTGTAGGACACAGAGACCCGAGAGAAAGAGAGTGCGGAGAGGCCAAACTGGCACCTGGTGCACCGAGCGTCAGGGCGCGCGCGTCGACCGAGGGAATTTGGGTGCGGCCGACCCGGAGAACCACTACACAAATGACATCTTGTTTATTATAATTGGATATTGAAAATGAATTATCTCCTCGGCGTCCCCGATAATAACACGCGGTGTATCGGCCTCCGGCCACGACGCGGATCCATATCCCTCGACGTTGACTAATAAGCGTTCCGTTGTCGGTTATTATCGAAGAGTTTCGACGTAGCGTGAGAATATTTTTAAGTGCGTTCCCTTGCACTCCGCCCAACAGAATACGTTGTTCGATTAGTTTTTCAAAACTTTTTTTTTGCATACCTTGGGGCGACGGGGTAAAACGGACCTCCACTTGCGATGGGGCTACATTTTATTTTTCACTGGTAATGTTGGTGAAAATAGTCCGTCTTGCCCCGCTTTGCCTTCTGTGATAAGGCAACGTTAATTTTCCAGCTTAATAACGATCCAGCGTTTATGAAGGTGCACGAGACGCCGGCTCGCTTTGCGGCATCGAAACCGGGCCAACAAGCAGGGCAAAACACCCCGAGCCTTCCTCCCTCTCTCTCCCCCTTCACGGTTAACTCCGGTTATTTGTTTCTTAATTAGAAAGAAAACTTTGACTCGAGTCTCGCTCGCTGAGGCGACGATTATCGTTTCCAACTCCCATTAGAACTCGTTAAGAACGCGGTATTGGAACTATACGTCTGGGCGCAAGAGCACGGCACACTGCCACAAGGAAAGCGCCCTGTGACCTACACGTTTAATAACGCTCGCGAGACTTTTCTCCGGATATCAAAGAATATATACATATATGTATATTTTTTTTCATCGTTCACTTTTTAATTGCAAAATAAATTTTGCTCGGCGAAAGCAATAACGTCACTGTCGCAGCTGCCGGAACAGTTTTATTAGACGGAGTAATTTTATCAGACAAAAAAAAAATTGGTACCGTGATTTTTTTATGTCCCAAAATATTAAATACAAAGATGGCTGCTATTCAGATACGCAATAGATAGGGATGAGGGTGCAAAACGAACCCGTGTCCTCTACTTGGTATGCAACTTTTTTATTTTTGTGTCCCGCTGAAAATTAGAAAAAATTGTCAATTTCAACTCTTGTATAGATTAATGTGTAGTCGTATATTTGTACGAAATATCAAGATGAGTTTCGTTAGTGTCAATTTTATATTCACTGTACCTTTCGATGTATTTAACTGCCTGGTACGCAACATTTGGCACGTTCCGAGCGGAGATATAATTTGGTTTCGGTATGACGATCACTGATGCAAGCGAAATCGCGGCAAGGGGTGTCGCGAGTCTCGTCATCAGGAACGCATCAAAGTATGATTCGGTATTTAGTCACCATTAGGGACGCATTAGCTATGATTACTCGTGCATACGTAGTTACTCGGTGTTACGAATACGTGTGTCGAGTACGCACGTGCGATCACACGTACGTCTACTATATCGCCGCGGCTTAATACGCTCCCGTGGATTGCGCACAAACGTTTGTGCTCCGATGTTCACCAGTTTCTACCTGATGTACATCTGAACGCTCGATTTCCAACAGGTGGATTAATCGACACAGACAGACTCGGATACTTACCGATCACGAATCCGCCACCTGTTTACCGTCTCGCTCGATATACGAAAACTCGCATCAGAAGTTTGAAAAAAAAAAAAAAAATGGTCCTTCATCAGCCTCAAGGTATAAGTTTTGTTCAATCAGTAAAAAAAAAAAATAATAATAATAATTCTCAGCCCCGAATATAAAAAATGTTACGAAGAGTTCCATTCAAATTTCCAGAATTTGTTGTATTTCAAGGGATTTTTATTTTCATAATCCGAACTCCATTACTAACAATAAATCGCATAGGATATTCGACCTGAAACGATGCGCAAAAACCCAAAATGTCATAAAAAATAAGTAAATGATTGCCTTATTTATCGCGAGGTTCGTCCCCCATAATTCTTTTTCATCCCTCCGCACAATCGGTCCCGCTATTTTTCACGAGATCGTAAATACGTTCCGGTCGCGGTACCGCCCGTACCAATGACGTCACGCCGCCGGAAGTCGTAAAGAGTTTTATCAAATTGGCGACGCGTGCGGTACGCGCCGCGAGGATGGGCGGGCAGGGGGGGTTGGCGTGAGGGGGGTTGGTTTCGTTGTACTCTCTGCTCGCAGGGGGGTGCACGAGCGGCATGGATCCGGCTAGTTCGCTCGTAGCTGCGCTAGTGGAAGAGGGTCTCGAATTTCCATATACACACGAATTCGCACTGAGGCACGCGAGGACGTACAAAAACACTAACACGGACGGAGAGAGTGAGCTAGACGCCGGTGCCGGGCGGCGGGGGGGGGGGGGGGGGGGGGACGATGCTATGCCTCTCTGTCGCTTACACGTAGTTAGGCGGAGGCGAGAGCAGCGGCGTCGGGGGTCAGAGCCTCCGCGGGTGCCACCGCTACTGCCGCTGCTCGGTCGGTTGGATAGCGGCGGAGGCACGAGGGGCCGACGGGGATCGTGTACACAATCGAGCCATTGTGCGTCGTGATTTGTGGGGACGATTTTTTGACTTCCGGCCGCCGCTTCGCTCCGCAGTCGTTGGAAGGATATACTATCGCCATGGTACACGGGGAGAGGAGCGTGCGAGATAGCTGTGGCTCGAATGCCGAGGGTGCAGATTTCTGTATACGCTGCGGCGGAGTCGCGCACTTCTATACCGCGATTTTTGCATCATTTACTTATTAATTTTTTTTTAAATTTCACATCGGGCTTTGAACGTAGAGCAGGAAAATCGGGGCAGCGATACGGATTTTTTCATTTATTTTTTTAAGCAACTCTTCCGTGTCTATTCGACACGTTGGTGGAGCAACTATTTTTTTTTAAATATTAATTTCGAACTAAAAATTCCGATAAAATCTGACGGATAGTAATGGGTAATTAGAGTATCGCGAATACAATTTTGTAGCCTTTTTAAATTTATTTGGGTGCAAGTATTGTATAGGTTTTTTTTTTTTTTTTTTAAGAGAATGAGATACAACGAAGGGAAGGTAATGGCTTCTCGTTCGCCGCGGCGGAAGCGTCGCTCGCCGACACACCGGAAGTGTCGAAGCGGAGCCCCCGCGGTCTGCGGGTCGCCGGGAAACGCACAAAAGTCCAACCGTGTTTTCGGGATATTCCCGGGATGCAATGGGGGTTAAAGTTGGATTCGCTGTTTTACGATTCTATTTTTCGTCTATGCTAATGTACGACCACGTCGGCGATCGTAATCGGTACCGGAGCGTCCGCGTTTTCGATATTACTTGCCGAAGAACTTCTTCGGGGCAACGGCTATATCGTTGAACAAAGTTGTGAAACCAATTTTCACTCTCGCTTCGCTTAAATTTGTTGGAGGGGATCGATTTGGTTCCCGAGTGAGAGACTGAGAAAATTGTTCGTTAATCCTTCATCGCTATACGAGAGGCGAACTATATAATGGACAAGTTGTCTGTACTCCGGCGAATAACAAGAAGTTTCGCTCGCTCAATAAACTTACATTAATTAACGATTTTATCGTTCTTTGTACGGATATAAGTGAGTAGTCCGTGCACGAAAAGCTTTCGCGGGCGAGAAATAAAATTAACCCTTCAATACCCAATGCGCCATATTTGCTGCGTCGTTGGTAAAGCTATTTTTTTTTAAATATTGACACCTTGCATCCAAAAATTTTTTGAGAAATTTTACCAATCGTGTTCCATTCCAGAACGTGATTTAATCGTACTTTTTTTTATTCACGTGGAAAAATTGAAAAGGTGATTTTATTTAACAGCGCTATTTATAAAAATATATATTTTTACCGCGTAAAAGGCATTGGGCTTTTGAGGGATTTATAGTAACCCCCTCGGCGAAACAGCTCGAAAGTTCGTTGATGCCTCTGTTTGTTCGTGGATGTGTATTCAATCTGGGATAATAATTACGAGGGCGGCGCGTGAAATATTTGCCAGTCGTTTGATCCTTTCCGCCGTACGAACGGCTCACTTCATTACCGTACATAGTTAATCGCCGTGTTACAACATCGAGGCTCGTGTAAACTTCACGATAATCCGTAATGCACCGTTTAAACGACGCGTGTCCTGCGACGAACGAACCAATCGATCGGACCCGATTCTCGCGAGGCAGCGAGTGCAATTTTTTATTCATGAATGGATATTACACAAAACAAATTAATAAAAAAATAAAACGCACAGCGGATATTATTAGTTTTCCAATTTCGGATAAAGCAATGAATTTTGACATTTTCAAAAAGCCACATCTGTGCTTCTCCATCCACTCGGCTCGGGAGCGAGAATCGCAGATTTTTAATCGAAAAAAAATTAATAAATACATTTTTTTATTAAAAAAAAAAAACGCTCGAGCTGCACGTGTGTTTATGCCCGAGTCGTTCAAACGTGCAGCACACAGCGGAACGCGCTCCCGACATACGGCTGCTCTCTTTTTTTCCCCCGGGTAGTCGCGCGATGTTTTGTAATTTAAATTAATTGAAAAATATGCACTGTGTGTTGTCCGATCGTACGGGGGTGATTGTGGCGCGTAACCACCGAAGCTCTCTGTCGGCATGCAGACGAGGCCCAGTTCCAAGTTGGGAGGGGAGTACAGAGTGCATACGTGCCATAGCGCAGATAGTCCAACCTCGACATCCACCCCCCCGATTGCCGTCCAATCATTCGCCACCCGTTACGCAATAACTTATTGGTTTTTCACGCGCACGATTTGATACATTATCATTCCGTTATTTATATTCGCCAGTCAGCCGACTCTGATCACCTTCAACGACAGCGCTTGCAAAAAAAAAAGAAAAAAAAATCCTCGACACCAGCTGAACAGTGTGGACCAGCAGTGGATTTGAACGAGTAACAAAAATCCACGAAACGATCTCTCTCGAGTTTCCAGCCCCGCGATGATAAAACAACAATGAATTTGTTACAGCCCGATGGAAAGGATTGGTCCATCGAGTCGAGATTCTCTCGAGCGGGAAACTTGACTCGATTCCCTTGTATCTCGCGGATGAAACATTATCTTCAACGGTCCCTCCGCTGTTATTTCTCTAATCCCCCGGCCGCGACGAGCGGCAGAGTCGAGCAGCCTCCCGTGAAAGCAGAACTTAAACGCGGGATTGTTATTATTGCGTCTACACCTTTTCTCAAACAAAAAGAGCCCGGAGAGGCCCGCGGATAGCCGCGCGCGTTGCCGAGAGAGCCTCGAGGAAGTCGAGAAGGAAGGCAGAAAATCCGGCTCGCGCCCTCACTACGGGAGTTTCTCGCTCGAGCGTTATTGTTTCTCGTTGCCGCTAGCCCCCGGAGTCTCGTAGTTTCGTAATTTGTCGACGGAGTCAAATTTCTTGAAAGAGGACCATTGTGCCGAGGGCCTCCGCGACGCCCGATAATGGTCCCATTCACGTTGCATGACTGGACCGCTCTCCGCCCTCCGTGCTCGCGCGGAGAGGGCCTTGGATCACGACGGGCTCTCTGTTTCTCTTCTCTCATTTTTTTTTACCCTCCCCCACGCCGTGTTCTTGCCTCCTTCTTCTTTCTCATTTCACTTAGTTCCTCCCCTCCACGCCGAATTTTTTTCCTATTTTTTTTACTCTCGTCTCATTCTCTTCTGGTACGCCAGTCCAAGATCTCTTCTCGCTTGGTCCAGCGCAGCATCGGCGATGTATCGTCGTTGAAGAGTGCGCCGATGGTCCCGTCTTCTCTCCCCTCCCACCGGAAGTGGGCGTAGCATCCAGCTTCTTTTTCAAATTTGCCCCAAAAAACCGTACAATATGCATGTTAGGCCGATAAATTTGAACTTTTAAACATTGTAAGGTTAACAAGAAGAAGAGAACAAAATTAACGATAAACAAAATTTCTATGAAGTCATTTATCTCGTGCCTTCTACTTTTTTTTACCGTACATGATTTTATTTTTATTTTTTGTAGAATTTTTTTGTCTTACGAAGATCGATTATATGTCGCTAAAATTCGCAACGTTGGAGCAACAAAGTGAACTCAACTGTCAACCTTACGAGGTGCAAATAACCTCTATATCGCTTTGAATTTTTATTTCAATGTCCTGTTCCGTAAGCTTGTTAGAAAATTCCCACCGAATTCTAGGCGAATATATTGTGCTGAGAAGTTTTCATACGCAAACAACGATGAGCTTGCAACTCAGCTGATCTTAACGCATCTTTCTGGTAAGCCAGGCCAAGATCCCTTCTCGCTTGGTCCAGCGCAGCATCGGCGATGTATCGTCGTTGAAGAGTGCGCCGATGGTCCCGTCTTCTCTCCCCTCCCACCGGAAGTGGGCGTAGGATACAGCTTCTTTCTTTCCGTTTGATTTGCTCTTCTTTTTTTGTTTTCTTTTTTTCCACGTAGAGCTGTCAATGCTTCTTTTCATTCCATTTTGTCACGGCGAGGAAATTATTTAATTTTAGCCTTAATTCAGTCCTCGTTCTCGACTGCACTCGGCGTCGGAGATACCGGCGGAACGCTCGGTGCGCTCGCAACACGAGGGCATGTATTATCCGCCTCGGTGTTAAATCAGCGCCAGATGTATTAAACGATTCCGCTGATTCATCGTGTACACACCTGATCGCCGATGAATAACGCTGATTAATACATTCCCGTCGTCAATTAGCGACGATGTTACATTACGCGTTGTATCGTTATCAACAATGACTGTACCGTTCGCCGCTCGCTACCGCGAGCAGTCGGCCGCGTCCCGATCAATTGTCTGGGACTTGTTCCGCAGAGGGGAATTAAAAAAAAATTATATTTATTTATTTTTAAACCATGATGAAAGTTTCACGTTCGCGGTGTTTACGAGTAAACTGGCGGGCGAGTTCCTTCTCGGAAATTTACAGCGAAACCTTTCGACGGACATTTCTCCGCCGATAAGTTTTCCACCGGAGGATGTTCGAGGCCTGGGAAAGCCGCTCGAGATCTTTGCCTCCGCTGGAAAGCCCCGGGATGCGAAGAGTCTCTCGTATACATGTACAACTCTCTCGCCGGTGCTCGGGGAAAAAGGGCCGGCGAACGGTGTCGCCTGACGGAAAAGCCGTCGTTAATCATTCAGTAGAATCCGTCGGCGCTAGTGTACCTTTAAACGTTGCCGGTTGGGAAAATTCGTCTGGACGTCCTCTCTCTCCGATAGGAGCGGCGGAGCCACCGGCGGCACCGGCAGGGCCAGTCCGAATTTAAATTCGCTCAAATATTGAGGCATCCCCGGGGGAAACGAAGTAGTCTGCTCGAGCTTCCGAGGTACACGCGTAACTCGGTGAACGTCTGTGCGAATCTTCTTTCCGCGGAGATGCGCGATGCTTCGAATTAAATTAAATGCAATCTTGCGGAGCAACCGGGAACTCGGTAGGGTGTCTTCTGTTTTTGATTCCTCGCCGAGGAAGCTTTCTTTAAATAATAATAACTCGGGAGATTTTTATGGAAACGCGTTAAGAATTTTCCGAAACAAGAAAAATCATATTTATGGAAGAATATTCGGTGAAAACTCATAAATCGCACGACGAATAAACAAATTGTGATTAAAAAAATATATATATATCAGTTCGTTTGTTTATGTTAAACGTGGTCTGGAGGGGTTTACGGATCGATCGTACGTGTTGGCCACTAAGGATTTGTAAATGAAGCCCACTCGAGACGGATCGTTTTGCCCGAGGAAGTTTATCGATTCATTAACGAAGGAAAATAAATAGTACTCGTAATCGCGCTAAGTCGCTCCGTTCTCACTCGCACCGCGCACGTTCTCCTCCACACCTCGCTCAGTCTCCTCTTATCGCTCGACTCTCCGGGTCATGCCTTTACCCTCTCTATTCTCTCGGCCCTTCTGCTCTTGTCAATCCTTCGTCGTCGTACGTTAAGCGGTCGCGCACGACGAGGTCCACCCACGCCGATTCGTTATGTCGTCACTACAACATGCGGGTGTTTCTAGCACTTAATTCATTTATTTACAAAGCTTTCTTTACGAGGAGCCCAAAAAATTACACAAGATGCTTTCTTAATGGAGAAACCCTTAATTCATTTATTTACAATCTTTCTCTACCCAAAAAATGAATCCTATTGCTTGGACAAATTTTGCGACTGGAAATAAATTACGTTCAAGACACGTGAAATTTTATTGTTTTCGTCGTTTTGCTTGGTCAATATTAAAAGACGCTCAACATAAATCGATCGAGAAAAACTGGAGAAACTGGAAGATCTTTGCTGTCGCGTCACCGAGGAGATAATTAACGATCCGCATATATTTATGCAATGTGTATAAATTCGGTCGGTAGAATACAGAGAGCCGCCAGCACTGGCATAATACTTGGGCCGCGAAGACAAGCCAAGAGAACGTTGGTTATAACGAGGTTTATAATACGACCGAGGGACGAGGTTGTGCACGACGATGCCGGTAAGCGGGGGGAGGGAGGCTCCAACGGAGCAATAACTCCGCCCGGCCGGTAATTACTTTAATTAATTAGGAAACGCCCGGCTTCGTGAAAGTCCGATCTTGTGACGCGCAACATGTATCTCTCGTGAGCACAGCTGTGCCGCTGCCGCTGCTGCTGCTTCGGGGTAATATCAGTGCGGCCGGCTTGCCTCCGCTTCTCGGGCGTTGAGTCATGTTTTAATATGTTATAGATGTGATACGGGGGGGTCTTGGATCTTTGGCCGGTGAGCGGAGCGAAAGTCATTAAAAAATTTGCCCCAAAAAACCGTACAATAAGTATGTTTTGCCGATAAATTTGAACTTTTAAACATTGTGAGGTTAATAAGAAGAGAAAAAAATTAACGGTAAACAAAATTGCTATGAAGTCATTTATCTCATTCCTTCTACTTTTTTTACTGTACATGATTTTTTTTTTTGTAGAATTTTTTGTCTTACCAAGATCGATTATAATTGGCTAAAGTTTGCAATGTTGGAGCAAGGAAGTGAACTCAACTGTCAACCTTACGAGGTGCAAATAACCTCTAGGGCAAAAGTGGGGAATATGGCCTGGTGCATATATCATTGATTTACGTGTTATAATCGAGGTGGGCCATATTCACCACTTTTACCCTATATTGCTTCGAATTTTTATTTCAATGTCCTAGATGTTCCGTAAGCTTGCTAGAAAATTCCCACCAAATTTTATGCGAATTTATTGCGCTGAGAACATTTTATACGCAACTAACGATCAGCTTGCAACTCAGCTGATCTTAAAAACCCAGTCATTTATTTTTGCAACACATCTACTTTCGTATCGTGTTTCAAAAACGATTCTAGAGTGTCGCAAAATTGCATCGTCTTCCACCCATGCGAATTGGAATTTTAATGATCCCGGCAATGATTACCGGTTTCGGTTATAAAATCGTAGTGGAATTGATCTTTGGGTGCCAGAGACTGGCATGTCGGCGAGCTTGAGAGAGAGAAACATGCCACTCTCGATCTCCCGGGCGGAATCTCAGCGGGCTCGCCCACGTGAGGCCGGATGCCTACGCACAGGGAGACACGAGCCGCTCGCAGTCGGATTAATAATTAAAGTAATAATTCGTTGCCTACTGCCAACGGGAATCACAATCTCGTAGGGGAATTATTTTAAGAGCCCCATAGTCGGCCACGAGAGTGCACAGAGAGAGAAGGAGATCTCTCGCTTCCGTCTCTCGACGTCCGTGAATACGAGTTGGAATCGATCATTCGACCTCCTCTCGCGGGCGCCGTGAAGTCCCGCAGACGCACAGGCACATCGATCTTTGTATTATATACCTAGATCGTGGCTTTGTGGATAGAACTTCGGGGGGAAAAAAATTATCTCCAAACACATAAATTAATTCACCGTCGTGGTAATAAAAATTCTCGGAACAACTTTCAATCAAACACTAACCGTTCCGTCCTATTAATAAAAATACATTTGCATACGGGTTATTAAAAGCAACGATTATTGGCGGGGGAAAAAAAAATTTTATGCGCAATTAGAGCGAACGAGATATCTGAATCGAAATGGATGTTGGATTTTATCTCGCACGAGAGAGACGTGGACCGCGAGGCAGGAGTTGCGAGGAGTCGCCGAGGGAGACGGCAAAACTATCGTCTCGTCGACGCACAGCCGCGAGTGGGAAAGAGCGAAAGAGAGAGCGAGAGATTCGAAGCGTGGGCGAATAAGAGATAAAAAAAGAGGGGGACAGAAGAGCAGAGACGACCCGATGGAATTCCAACGAGAGAAAAATCGCTCCGGAACATTATACCGCAGCGCCGATGTTAACTGTAATACAAGGAATCTTTTTCACCATTGTAACTCACGAAATATCTCGACCCTCGTAAATTTAATATTACAATTGCATTTGCGAAGTGTATATTATTACTTCGAGCGGGTATTGAAGTCGACGTTTCGGGGCAAATAACCCGTGAACACGAGAAACAACAATTTCATGCGTTTAGTCCTTTGCGAATTTGTGGACGAGCCGCGCAATAAGTTGCTGCTTATTAACCAGTGAATAAACTTCGGGAAGGGGGAGGTTAGTTGGTTGGTTGGGTTTCACGTGAAATATTGTCAAAACACAGTCGTGTCACGTTTTCGAGTCGCGACAGATACGAAGCTTTAAAGATACAGGCGGGAAATTGTATGTGTGCGTATCTATATATATATATATATGTATATATATATGTGCCTTCGGGTTTATCCGGACCGTCGTTAT
Organism: Ichneumoninae sp. A BG-2022a; assembly: GCA_030522665.1. NCBI lineage: Eukaryota > Metazoa > Arthropoda > Insecta > Hymenoptera > Ichneumonidae > Ichneumoninae sp. A BG-2022a. Next base: position 111,111 of record JAPYZC010000292.1, read on the forward strand.
TCTAGTGGTTTAATACCGTTATGGTACGACATGAACGTTATTAGCATCAACCACTTACCTCTTTCACTCGTTTACCCCTCTCACCTCACCCTTCCTATACTGTACCCCCCCTCTCGTCCCTTCGAGCCCCGTCCCCCTCTGTCCGTCTCTCTTATTCTCAATCTGTAGGCGTGCGAGACAGAGTAAATTCACCGCGAGAGCGAGCAAGAGATCGCGCCAGTTCGCGCACAGGCCGCCTACTCCGCACGGTTCTCTTTCACTTTCGCGGTCCTAAATTTAATTAAATTTCACGGTTTTTCGCGATTAAGGGACAGAGAGGCGCCGTTGCGAAATTAGTTTTAGCAGGATAATGAATTTTGTTAATTACGTCAGACTAGCGATGGAACGGGGGGGGGGGGGGGGGGTGGAGGAAGAGAATTTGAGGGTACACACTTTTGTATGATGCGACGTAGGGTGGATGACAGAGAAGTTTTTGCGATGAATGTGAGGGTTCGCTGCTCGATAATTGATCGATTCATTCGATTTCCAATTTGGTCCCGATAACGAGACACCCCTCGGGAAGACCCACGACTGTGCTTTCGGTCATGGGGACAACTTTTTCTTAACGCCCATTCATACGTGTAAGAATAACAGACAATAAAGCCAATAGAATTTCGCGCTGCGTTGACACCGGCTTCGATCTTACATGTACGGTTGGCCCGTGAATAGTCGAAGATTCACGGGCCGACCTACGTCCGGATTTAGCCTCCCGTCGGCGAACTTGTGGGATTTGGCAAGATAGCGTTCGGCCGACACATGTAGAAACGGAGATCGGCGTCGTAGCGCTGATTAGTCGACGGGCACCGCGAAGGTTTCACCTGACCCCGAGAGCGAAGCCACCGCGACATTGGCTGGTTACCCTTCCAGCACTTCCTCCTACGAGAAACCCGAGGTGAGCGAGCAACAGTGGAAACCAGACGGAGCCTGGAATAGAGGGGTTGGTGGTGCGGCAATACTGGAAGCGAGGGGGGAAGCTGGAAGGCAGTCTTAAAGGCCTGATTAACCCGCTCCCAACTCTCCGCCAATGTCATAATCCCTTTGATAAGGCCATTGCGCGATTATTACGCGTCTCCTTATTCCCGGGTGTTCTTGCACGGCCTCGCTCTCCTTCATCCCGCGTTGGACACCACCACGGCGCACCAACCTACTTCCCTCGTTCGACCTTTTGTCGAGCGCTTTGATAGGAACCTCGGCGAATCGACTTTAATTATCGCTCTTACCTATCCATTCCCCGCCCGTTTCCCAACTTACCTTCGCGATTGCGGATTATATAATCGATTCCACAATGTAATACCCGCGGTATCGAAAACGGTGATAAGGGTTGCTTTATTTCTGTTGCTTCTCGCAATCACTATAAATATTGATCGGCGAATGGAGCTCCTGTAATTAAGATCCGATCGGAAAAGTGAGGGTTGCGTAGCTGAGATACCGAGTAGGAGGTATCGAGTGGGTACGTTGTATGTATGTGTGTGCACAAAAGCCATCGAACAGTGGTGGAACCTTACCCGTAGGTGACGCGGGTCCTAGCAAGCTCGCCCGGTTATCCCATCCACCCTGGGCTCTTCGCGCGTTTCGTATCTACTTCGTCTAGACTCTCAAAGACTTTGCCTTCAGACGATCGCAATTAAATCGTGACTGAAGGGCGGGCATCGCCGGCGATGGCGGGACGGTCGAGAGGCGGAAGAACGGCTGCGACGATCCTTCGGCTAGGAAAATCCCGAGGCGAAATTTAAGATGGGTTGGGGAGTTAATGGATTTCCATGCTGCCATCCGACGGTCGTTTGGTAAAGCTCGTCAGAGTTCCATAATACAGCACTGTGTGCAATTTTAAGCAACCCTTTATCCTGCGCCAGGCGCCCTCCCCCCATGCCTCTCCGCTCTCGACTTCAACGTCCCCTTCTTTGCTTCCCCTCTCGTCACCGCTCGCGTACCCGACGCCAGAATCACCCCCCCCCCCCCGAGCCGTAGCTTTCTCGCTCGCACCCTCTCGCGCCACCTTCCCCGCGGAGAGGTTCGGAGGGCCCAGCCGAAGACCGACCTTACCCCCTCCCCACATCCACAACCCTCTTGGTTTCTCTCTCTCTCACCGGCACGTATAAGACTCTGGTCCAATTACCTCCTTGCTACGCCGGCTGCCGCTGCTGCGGGAAGGGGTTGCATGATAGTTAATTACACCCCCGTACCACTGCTTCCTCTCTCCCTCTCTCTCACCCTCAGAGTCTCTTTCCATCCTTCCCGCAAGCTGCACCGTATACCTCCTGCGACAGAGCTACTACCACCTCGACAAACTCCACTTTCTCGCTCGCTCGCACTGGCTCAAACGTCGACTCGCTGTTTCTCCCAACCGGGCGCTCCGCTTGCCCATATCTCCCTCTCTCCTCACCCCCTCTCTCTCTCGTGCCGCCGCTGCTAATTACTATTTTTAAAACATTAAAAGTAAAGTTTGTTAAACGAGTGGGAGTTAATTATGAAGCTACCGGTGAGGGGCGATGGTCGGGCGGGAGAAGAGGTCGGCGAGGTAATTGGAGCGAACGACAAACAAAGGCTCTCGTACACGCCGACTTTACTGCAACGAAACCCACTCCCCCCACCCCCCCGATCCCTGAGCCCTCCCCCTTTTGGTTTTCTCCTGTTCGCTTGCTCCACTGCTCGGAGTTCTCTTTTCGCTGCCTGAACGATATCAAACTTCTTTTCCTTCTCCGTCCTCCGGCTCGAGTTCACTTGTTCGCAGTGATGCCGTACCCGGTGGACGGTAAGGGTTGTTCTTCGTCTTAAAAAAAAAAATTGTATATTAGTACACAACTGATCAAGAACTGTCGTTCGAAAGCGCATCTGCAGTCGGGGGCTCGAGTCACCTAAATATCGTGCAAATGAAGGAACGCTGCAATGGCGCATGATGCCCTTTCATTTGCACGATTTGAAGGCGACTCCACCTTCCCGATCCGCTGTGGTTGGTCAGTGTCGTTTGGTCGCTGAAACACTCGGTTATTAACCGCAGCTCATGCAATACAGCGCACTGCAGCGCGGACCATTGTATTGCATCGATAACACGTACCAGTGCTTCGTTATACTGTGCCATATCCATTCACCCTCCAGACCGGGCTTTCATCTCTCGAGAAAATGAAGTACCACACCGAGTCTCGTCCTACGCATACGTAATGGAGGACTTACGAGCTCTCGAACATAGGGAGAACGCGGCACAGAACCCCCCCCCCCCCCCGAGTTTTACGGATATCAATTAACGGAATACTAGGATTCAGCATCAGCGCAGCGTACGCCACAGGCAGATGTGTTCGGGTTTTATAGACAGGTGTCATCGAACTGGGACGTAACACTGGTTCGTTTCTGGAACCATCGGCCACATGTTTCCACACAGAAAAAAAATATCATTGACTCAAGTAAAATATGATTGCGGGCTGCCAAAGAAAAAAAATTATTTCAATTCTACTTTTAATTCTAACAATTCGATACGGGATTGAAACGATAACACGTCACCTTGACAATCTTGTCGTCGTCGTTTCAATATCATATGGAATTGTAAGAATTGAAAGTAGAATCGGAATAACAATTTTTTTCTTCAGCAGGCCGTAAGCAAATTTTATTTTTCAGTGCAGCAGGGAAAATAATTTTTCCGGTAAAAAACCGCTCAAGCCAGTTTTCTTTTGAAAAACGATCGACTTAGAAATCATCCTTAACGCGGTCGCAAATTGTCCACGCTTTCACCGATCATATTGTATCGGAATGTTTTGCTCCTGATAGGTCAATGTTTAATTTACAGCTTTCCAAAAAAATGCTTGCAGCTGATTGGCTCAGTGATGATAAATCAAATATCGAACTGTCAGAAGTTAAATATTGGAAAAGTGTAATCAGCTCTGACGATCTTCATTTGAGATATCTTCCCAAAGCCCATCCAACTTAACCCGCCCGTTCTTCGCCCCTTCTCTATTTTCGTCGCCATTCGTCAGTCCCCTTAACGAGGACCTCGTGCGCGACGCCCTCGGACGTATAAGTCTTCCACGGGCTAGCACCGACGTGTTATGCCCCTAAAGAGATTTCTATTTAAACGTATGTGGTTCGCTCTTGCCCGCTTCCCTTTTCCGACTTCTCGCAGACTTCGAGAACTCGAGGCTTTATATCTATCCGCGCATGCATTCCCCTCAGCTCTCTTCTCGTTCGAGGAAGAAGAAGAAGAAGAAGATCGAGGCTTTCGGCATCGCGAAACCGCGGTACAGCGAGCACACCCTTCGAACTTTTGCTGGGCTGTTGCGCGATTCACATGCACGATGAGACGGCAACGACGAGTGTTGCTGATGGCAAAGGGGAAAGGTGAACGTCGTCGCGTGGTTCTTCTCTTCGGGCTCAGCGAGACGAACAGGAGGCGGTACCGCGAGCGGCGACGCGCTGCGTTGCCTTCCTGGAATCACTCGAAGACCAAGAGGATGAAGAAGAAGAAGAAGAGGCTCATGTTGATGTATTGGCCGACGCGCCCGTTCCGTGTCGCTGTGTTTAGTTAATAGCTTTCCGCCGGTTACTCTACTCCTCCTTCGTGTCTTCTTCGTCCTCGTATTTCTCTTTACGCTCACTGGCCCGACAGACGAGGGACACCGATATCATCATCCCTTTGATTTAAACTCTTGCCAAATTGTTGCCACCAAAGCTCTCGCGACTCGAATGCCTGAAATCGGTGAACCCCCCTTAACGTTCCACGATGCCTATTGCTCGTGAATTATCCCGAAGGCGGTAATCGACGATGCGGCTAAAAGAACGTGACAGTTAATGAAGATCCGTTTTTTCCACGATCTTATCTCAGCCGTAGAGAGAACATTACCGACGGTTGAGATGGGATACACCGTGGTTAAAAGACGCTAGGAAATCGCGATGGTTGCGGCATCAGCGTCGCGCCGCTTTAGGTCTTCGCGTGACGCTTGGTTAACAAGTATGAAATTGAATGAAATTGAGCTATTCGCATCGTTTAAGCATGGTCTGTTGATTGACGTGCATCAGCTACTTTGCGCTCTATTGCAGGGGTGTAACAGGAATTGATGCGGTTAGGAAGTAAGTTGAGAGAAGGGTTGGGGTACGTTTTTTTGGAATCCAGCGCTGACTTTGTCCATATCTTGCCATTTTTTCCCTCAACAGTTTAGCGATCAAGCCATAAGTTCTGTTTGATGTTGGTAAGGTCGCGTTGCAGGCAACCGACGCGGAGAAAGGCGGAGGGAGGGAAGTAAAGGGGAGGGTCCGGTTTACTGCTAATTGCTGTTGTATTACAACGACCAGGCGAGAGCCCTGCTCGGCTGGAGCGCTCTCCGCGAATCTCCGGGCAGCGCGACTTGCCTCGATGTCTACATCTCTCTCGAACTCTCCGTTCCCCTTCTCGGTCGCGGCGTCAGTGACTCCCACCGTTTCCCCAGCCCGGCTGATCGCCGGATTTGCCAAATTCCACTTTCAGCGACCATCGACGTCTTTCATACCATCGACGTCTCCAAATTCTGTCCCGATCGAATTAGTTTCGTCCGTTTGATACCTTTCGGGCTGTGCGAAGCTGCAGTTATCGAAGCGACCTTCTGATCAAGTGAAAATTGAGCAACAAGAAGAGAAAAATATGACGTTGATGGTGCCGGGATTTGTCGGTTGATTTTTCGAAAGCCATTAGTACGGTTACAAGCGGTCGGGAGATCGTGGAATCGAGGCATGAAAATGGTCCATTAGGCCATCAGCAACACGATGTAGGACACTCTGGAGCTCTTTGGGGGGTGAGGGTTTTAGGCGATGCGTGATGTAAAGTGCGTGAAACTGTGGGCCGCCCAGCGCACACACAAACGCATGCACTCAATCCAGTCAGTGCTCGATGTGCGGTGGCTAACTGATCTGGACTATTAGCCGTTAGTCGCTTCGAGTAATATCGATTAGTATCTTCGAAAGCCGATCTGGATCGGGGCCAGAGGCGGTCCTGCATACTGGAGTGCTAGAACGCTTTAAGGTCACCACGCGTCACCGTTTCGGACGCTTCCATCGTACACGTGTCTGGAGACAATTGTCACGAAGAATTGGCATTTTGTTCGAATTTGAATTTTTATAGGGGAGAGCGAGGCAAAATGGGACAGTGGGGCAAAACGGGACAGCGGGGGCAAAACTCGATGTTCCAATAATTTTTGGATGCCCCATTTTATCTCAACGATACATCGGGATTTTCAACACCGTTTTGCCCCACTTATCTTCACTGCCACCATCCAAAAGTTATTGGAAAATTGCTTTTTGTCCCATTATCCCGTTTTGCCCCACTGTCCCATTTTGCCCCGCTCTCCCCTATTGCCATGTTGACTAATATAGACCGGTAACCTGGGTCTGTTCCGTCGACTTTTGCAGTAGCGACCTCTTCGCTTTGGGACTCCGCTTTGCGAGCGATCGGCGCCGCGTATCCGTTTCCGATTTAATAAAGGAACGATCGCCGAAACAAATACCTCCACGCGATCAGTGGATAATTAACAAACAGAGAATACCTCGATCGATCAAATTTTTCATCAACGCCAAGCGAATCGAAAGTAATAAAATAAAATCGGGAGGGTTGGGTAAGCGAGCGGGGACGATGAAAAAAAATTGATATTCGTACAGGAATCAGAGGAAAATTGGTGGTCGTGGCCCATGCCGGAAAGTTGAAAACGTGCTTTGCATGCGTACCCGGTTGACGGGACGAAAAATGGGAGGCGGGCTCGAATCCATGGCCCAGTCGACCTGCTACCGTACATCGGTGCTTCGCAATGTGTGCGGGTTCTTTTATTAGATTTTTGTTTAATTTAATTTTTCGACTACTCCATTCGGTATCCGGGAGTTCTAAATCTTTCCATCCCTTCTTGCAAGAAAAGTCGTGACGCACTGTGTTCCTCTTTCGAGAAACCAATGGATAGCGAGAGCGCAGTCGAAGGCGTCTGAACGTAGCGTCGAATTCTTAAGATCGGTTTTCTCGCGGCAGAAATCGGCTCCCGACCTCGATCTTCCTATCTTATCGCGGTTCCTTTTCGCCGATCGATCGACAAAAAAGTAATCGCGCAATTAAGATTCCAACGGATCCAACGGATAATCCTGTTAAATCGCATTAACACCGATAAATCGCGAGCTCGTTGAATTCGAGGAATCTCGTGGACCTTACACCTATCCGAGTACCCCAGTGTAAACGGACTCGTCGGCGGGACAGAAGGGGGACAGAGACATTAGCCTCGAGTACCGAAAGACGTGCAAGAGTTATTTATTTTAATCGTATTCCGCCAGTGGGATGGAATTCCCGAGTCGCGGCGATCCGACTCCGCAGCCGTGCCTCGGAGCCGATCGAGTAAGTAAGAAGGATGCCGAAAGAGAGCCTTCTCGGATGAGGCCGGTGCGAGCGAGCCTGATGGAACGAATCGGAGGAACGACGGAGAAGGACGGAGAGCGAGCACGGTTAAACCGAACGGTCGGCGAAAGGGAAGGTGGAAAGAGTTTGTCAATCAGTTCGAGTGTCGCAGTTAAGTGGCTACATAGGTTTAAGATTAGAGAAGAACGAGCAGCAATTTAAGAGCCATCGTTTCCTGCCCCCCCTCTCCCGTTTTATTTTCCCATCCACCCCTCGGTTATTTGCTTTCTCACTGTTTAGCTCTCGCTCTTTCCCCCCCATCCCTCGCCTCTCACGCTTTTTTTTCTGCCCCTCGATGTTTTATTTCTCTTGCAGAGACACGGATAGTTGTTTGCGTTCTGCAAAGTCCCCGATCGTGCGTGTAGCCGTGTTTCGCGCTTCCTTCTTCCTCTCCCGTTAACATCGGCTGTGTCTATGTGTGTATTGTAAAATGTCGACGCACACGACCGAACGAGGAAACGCGAACGCCGATGGAAACACGTTCGGAGAGATACACGATTCCTCACGGACCTGTACCGATATAGACGACACGCGTGCTTGCCGGTGTTGAGCGCTCTCACCGTCTCTCTCCAACAGCGCACTTTACTTTGGCGCAAATTAATTGGCAATTCCTCGGCAAACCGGGTGAGGGATCGGGGAGGGTTTAAGTGGCTTTTTATTTTCAACGGCCGCCCACGCGCTCGTGGCCTAAATTATTCGACGTTCGAGAAGGTATATACACTGTTGAAAGAGAATACGCTATAGTGTGTGTCAGAAAAAGAGAAAGAACTCGCGTTCGAGTTCCTGGTCGATGCACGCGACACGTTATTATTGTTATTTTCTTCAACAAATATCAGTAATTTCCTCCCTCACGCAAATTTGGAATTTTTTTCTAGGGTCTCACAAATTTGGGGTATAAATTCCGTTTCAGTAGAAGCTATTTGGGAAAGAACTCGAGTTTGACTCCCGGTCGATACACACGTGACTTTTTTTAATAAAGATAAGAGTCATTTCCTCTCTCAAGAAATTTCGCAATTTTTTTTTCCAGTGTTTTATCACAAACTTTGGGTATAAATGACGTTGGAGTAGAAGGTTCGATTCTCTCGGCAGGTAGCCGATCGGGAAACGGTTTTGGGACAACGGGTCGTATATCGGCGTTGGACAGTTCCAGCGGCAGGTATAGCTCGTTCGGGTTCTCTCTCCGGTAGACATCGACCGGCACACAGTGTCTGCCGCTGGTGCTGCTGGCGGACCTCGATAAGCATTCAGATTAGCGTGACGCCTCGAATGTGTTTACGTTTAATTACGCTAAGAGTCTCCATTAGGCTGGACCGCTGCCAGGGGCCCCGATTCCAGAGGCTCCTCCAGCTTCCTCTCCGCGTCCCTCGTCGGTCTTCTTCCTCTTCTTCCCTCCGACTCTGGCCGCTGTTTTACCGAGAGTATGGGCGCACCCACTTAACGCTTTACCCTCCCTCTTTCCTGAAAATCTCCTCAACCCTCTCCATCCTCGCCATTCGGCAACCACTCTTTCCTCGCTTTTGCCATTTCTGTCTCAGAACAAAAGTTAGTTTCACAACCACAAAAAAAAATATATATATATATAATTTTTTCATGGGAGGAAAAGGAAAGATCCACTTGCGCATAAAAATGTGGAACTTCATGATTGCTCGATCGATCCAAAATCTTATCGATACCCGAAAAAAAAAAAAAACTACAATAACGAACATTGAAAAAGTATTTAGTGTGTACAGAGCAGTCACGAATGGCATTACACGCTGCCGTCTGGCGATTGGCTCGAATGCCTCGAACGCCACTCGCGAGAGTGCCCGAAAATGTCGTCTGGAAAATAGCTTTTCGTTTCGTTCTTTTCGACGGCGTTGCGCGCGCGGCTATCGTTTCGCTTTTCAACCCTCCATGGAACTCGCATCACCGCTGGCGCCGAACAACAGGCAATGGGCGCGACGGAGATGTCTATACTGCATAAAACTGTAAGCGAAGTTGGTCTGTGTGTACGTGTGTATGAGAGAGAGAGAGCCGAAGAGTCGGCAGAATTTAAAAGCGCTTTTAGCTTTTAGCCCCGGCGATACCGCTAAGAAAACGTTTTAGCGGATTTCATTTGCCACGACGCCGTGCTGGTCCGCGGCGGACGCTCCTCTCTTTCACTCCTTGCAACATATATATATATATATATACATATGTATATATATATATATATAAAACTGAACTGTTTTGCACGAGAGAGAGTGAGATAGAACAGCGAGCACCGGCGAGATGCTGAGGAACGAGAGGGCCGCGGAGCCCGCGAGAGGAGAAAGCGTGGGGTGCGGATGCTGTTCTGGAAAGCCGGCCCGGTGGTCGTGGTGCCGGCAACACCGGTTATTAAGTAGATGCTACATCGGTGGATGAATATTTAAGACGTTCAACAAGTTGCGGATTTTTCTTTAATCAGACCGACCCGCCCGACCCCCGGTTACTACTACGAGAAGGTGCTCTACCCAGCCCTCTTCCCTTCTCGCTCCGACACGAGCGTCCCGTGCCCGGTTGGCTCCGGTTCATCCCCGTCTTCGCGAAACTCACCCTCGACGCTCGGCGCGCCGGCAGGATTTCTCGCGCGCCACTGGCGGAGCTTACACCGTGAGCTTAAAGAGCGGCAACTGTTTATGCGACCGTTAGGAACTGGAGTCGTTTCCTTAAGCGGCGACCTTATTCCTCCTCATTATGGTTGTACATCGTCGTCAAGTCTCGGAGCTGACAAATTGATCGATCAAATTTCACTGAACGTATCTGGTGAACGTGTTAAGATTTTTTTTACATAATAATAAAAAAAAATCCCGACAGTTGTATCGCATAGAGCTCAGCCGTTCGATGAGGGCGATACCTGTCGGTAAGTACAGAATCAACAGTAACAGGCACGAGACGTTTGGCGTCGAGAGACTCTCTCGGGTACGAGTCTATCGCGGAAAACCCTCTAAATCCCAGAGGCAAATAGTTTTTTTCTTCTTCGATATCCGTCGGCCAGAAACAAACAAGGTTCTTTATAGACGGAGCAAACCACTCTTCCATAAGTACATCAGCCGACTTGGCCTCCTACCTTTCGCCCCCCCCCCCTTCTTTCCCTCTCGTTCTTTCCTTCTTTCTCGCATCTCCTCTTGACTGCCTTTTATTCCTCTTCTTGTGGAGTTACCCCCTCTCTCCTTTCATTGCTTCTACACCCCGTCTCGGTTGCTTCTAGCACTCACTTTCTCGGTGCCTTATACTCTACGCCCCACCCTACATCCCCCCCCCCCCCACCCTCTCCTCATCTACCTCTTTCATTCTATCTTTCAACATCACTCCTCCCTCCGCTACTTCCTTTGCAAAAGATACTCGCTCACTTCACGAACGCGCGTATACACTACTTCGTACCGACTCGCAACACAGTCGCGAAATACGATTGTGTGCGTGTTTTGTTTGCCCGTCCTCGCGAAAGCGTCCTCTCCCCCCCCCGTCCCCGCTGGCGCGCGCTAAAGTAAAGTACGCTTTTAGCGAAGTGGCTGATTTATCAATGTATTTATTCCAAGATATTGAATTTATTTAGTTAAGTGACGACGTGGTTGCTCCGCGATGCTCCTCTTCCTCCAACAGCCAACTCCTCGCAACTATTCTCACCTATGGACGATGCTATCTAGCTTCCTCTCACCCCCACCCCCCTCCACGCCCCTTCTTTTGTTTTCTGGAAACTCTTCCATGCTTTACCTTCGTCTTTCCTCCCTACAGTCATTATCGCATCACCATGGCGTCCGGTAAAAAGTCTACGAAATTTAAGGACATTCGAGGACGATTTCCTGGACATTTCCAGATTGTGTTGGGACATTTATAAAAAATGAAAACATGCGAAAAATATTTCATAAAAAATTCCAAGGCTACCCCTTTCCAATCCATTTTTCACGTTTTTTAATGTCCTCGAACTTCATGATGAAACGATTCAAAAACGTCGCACAAGGCCCTATCTTGTGTATTTTTTTCTGTAGAACACGATGGGCACCCCGGAATTTCCCTAGCTCCATTGGGAGTCGAAATATCGACCTTTGAAAATCACGAAAATCGACATGTTTCCAAAAGTGGCTCAAAAAGTGAAAAATCGTTGTTCAATCGATTTTTTTTTTTGTTGGCTATATTCCACGTATTTTTCCCGGTGATCACGAATATGACAATTATTTTACTCCTAACCCAATATTTTCCATTTAAATCCCAAAAATACGATTTTTCGTGCATAAAATCGAGACTTTTAATGTCTGAATGTCGTCTAGCGCTCGGCAGCTGATGTCTGAAAAGGCGACACTAATTAATTTTTCTATTTTTATTTTTTTACCAATGTTGTGCCCCACTGTGAGTTCCGGACACATTTTTAAATCGTCACTGACCGTTCTTTGCTCCGGGGCAAGGCGTTGATTCACAAATTAATGACCCGGGCGAGTTCCCGACTGAGGCCAAGAGCGAGACCGTCTATTTTCAATCTTCGCGCTTGGAACTGTTGTAAACGTGTCTCACTCGAGGGTCGCATATGCCGAATGAAATATCGTCAGCGAAATATCTCTGTTCTTGTAACGCGTCCCCTTCCAACCGGGTTACCAATTAATGAACCCCGTCGCTTCCGGCAATGAAAAAGTGGCCGGTAAAGGCGGACGCGAGACATTAGGGACGTCTCCCTCTGTCATCGGGAGGTGGGAAGCGCTCTCAAGCTGCCGCAACAGTCTCCAAATTGAGGCTACATGGTAAAAAAAGTTTTGTACATTCAACGAACACAATTTATTTCTTTGTGACATTACAATGTTTCCCTAAAAAAAAAAAAAAATTGGATAATTACAAAGAGTCGCGGCCCTCCGTGCCGCGACAAGAAATGCTCGTTAAATTTGGAAACCTTTTTTACATTGTAAAGTATTAAAGAATTGCCATTTGCGTGCGCAGTCTCCGATTATCACCCAAGAGATCCGCAATTTTGAAGCATCGGAGCCCCAATTTGGAGACTTTTTTCGTGGCAAGGTTTGTCGCGACTCCAAGTTTGGGAGGCGTTCCAATTTTCAAAATTGTCCATGTCTCGAACCCTTAATTGCAGTCTCAGTGTCGTTCGGAGCTGCGCGTAGCGGCCCGAGGCACAGCTGATCATTCGAGGCACACGCGTGTTGCCTGCTGCGGTCTTCCTCCTCTTCTTTTTTGTATCATCTTTTTTTTTTATCTCACTTCGTCCTCTTGTGTCTCTATACTATATAACTTCACGTGGCCGTATACCGCGGGGCACTCGTAATTGCAGACGTTCGTTCGCGCGCCGAGGCGCGATCTCGATCGTCGAGGCTTTAACACGCGAGGTGCTAAGAGACAAGCCGAGGCATTAACAGCGTACGCGGTGAGAACGATGAGAGAACGAAGGAGCGAGAGGGAGAGGCTCTCTTCGGCTCGCAGCCCTCGGGGTGACTCGGAATAAATTTTCGATTCGTGTCTCGTATAAATAGCGAGCACCTGCGCCCGACTAAGAATCGCCACGGAGTCCACCATCGGCATCAGCGCAAACACGCCTCAATTTAGTACTCTGTACGCGTCAATTTAAATTCAATCGGGTCGTACGGCTTAAAGTCGCAAAGATAAAAAAAAAACATAAAAAATTGCAACATTTCGTTTCGAGACCCGAGGCTTGATTATCTGCACTATGCGAAGTTCCCCTCCGGAGCAGTGACGGCAACGTTTTCCTACCCCTGTTTTGCGTGCTATATCGTCGTATAATCCCAGTCCCCCGGACGGTTTTGTCCCGCCAGACGCCACCCCATCGCTCTGTTTAATGCAGTCCATTAGAGTGCATTTAGATCGAGGGATAGCTAAAGAGCGACCGGGGCAACGGACGCCCAGTCAGCCAGGTACAGCATGTGAACAACCATACACGCCGCGTGTGCGCGTTGCCGTCGCTCACTTGGAGGAAAATTGTTTCTATATTGTGCCCGATTTAGACCGGTGGCCGGTGGAAGCAGATTTCACGTACGCAGGCTTTACGCACGCAGCATTTTTTTTTCCGTCCCGGTTCGAACACCTCGTGCCACGTAGCGCTAAATTGCTCTGCCAACTGCGGACCTACATTCCAATGAAACGCGGAAAAAAAATCATCGGCTGCAACCAACTTCGCGGTTAAAATTGCCCGGGTTATTTGGTCGAACCAAAAAATTTGTTGCCTGCCAACCGGATCAATTAGTTTAGCAGAACAAATCAATTTGTCCGGCAAACCCATTAATTGTTCAGCAATAAACTAATTTGTTGGACCAACGAATTTAATCGCCTGGAGCATATTTAACCGTGCAGTTGGTTGGGGCAACTAACGCCTCTTCCCCGTGAATCAGATTAATTATCCGGCCCTCCACTGCCGACTCATTGAACGTAGTCACTCTGAGCGTGTACACTCTTAATAACTTTGACCATTCCCAGCATCGATTGAAAAAAAAAAAAAAAAAAAAAAAAAAAAAAAAATACATTTTTCAACAGAAGGGGAGAAACGAAAGAAAAGGAGCGGTGAAGATCGTGAAGGGCTCCACGGGAAGGAGGTATTGGATAAAAAAAAGAAGAATTATATCTGCGATTGAATGGGCTGGGGCTGCGCCGGCATGCAGCAGATTGATTCGGCTCAAAGAATCGCGATAGGGTTTGATTACTGCACCACCAGCAGAAGCAGCATCGCAGCGCTCAGCCGACAACGCCGAGGCATTAATTAGCGTGCATAATTGTTTACCGGCGCTTAGGAGGAGCTGGATCAATATTTAATTGAATGCCTGCTAAATGCCAGCTGCATCGCCGGCTCTCAAATCGAGCCGGGCTCTCTGAATAACGGGGCCGCTTCCTATCGCCCGTCCACCTCACCCCTTACCTCGTTCGTTCCCTCATCCGCGCGAGAGAGCATCGCGAAGCGCAGCCTCGCGACCGAGAGAGGGCGGCGATACAATGCGCGGCGTAGGTGCGACCGGATTCTACGGTTCTCCGGTGCTGTTTCTCTCCGCGGTGCTATGGGCTATAAGTGCGGGGAACCCGCGATTCGATGTCGTACACGCTGTTCGACCTGGGTAGTTCAACCGAGACCCGGCGAGCAAAGCCAAGTTGAACTCCCTTCTGCCTCTTCGTCTTCACCGCGCTCCTCGGCGTTCTCTTTCCCTCCTCATCGTTCTCCTCCGAGCCTCCGCCATTCCGGGCTTCGTTCACATAACCGATATCTCGGCGCGATTCCCTCTCACGAAAGGGGTCAGGACGATAAGCCTCGATACGTTCGCGCTAATGAGTCAAAGGGCACGACTCGTGCGAGGCGTGCAGCACCCTCTGACGCTCTTTCGTTCCTTCGGAATAAATGGGATGAAGATGTTAATCCTCTCTTATCGTGTCCTTATCAGCGTGAGGGTAAAAAAAACAAGACCAAAGGTCACAAAAGGTGCATTTGTATTTCTCCGCGATATAAAAAAAAAGCGATATAAAAGTGTTCACGGTGAAGCGAATTTCTTTCCGGTGCAACATTGGTCGTTCCATGGGTTTTGAGTACGCGCGTGTATGCGGTACGATGCCAAGTACCGCCTCGCGCTCGAGCGGATTTAATCCTAGCAAATTAATTCCATTTTCTCGGAGCATCGCGCATTCTCTCTGTTTCGTCCTTCATCAGCTCGGCTATGTGCAGCGCCATCAGGTGCACTTGTACTGGTACCGGCGCACTGGTTCACCGGGCACACCGAAATGTATGTACGGAGGCTGCGAGACACCGACAACCACCACCACCATCCAACAGGATCGACTACCCCTTTCTCCGTCACTTCTCTCCGGGTCTCGCCTTACCGACTCCCCCGCAGATCCGACCCCCCCCCCCCCCCCTCTCTCCATCCCCCGTCGCCAGCCGCCCAAAAGCTATACGGCGCCGGGTCTACAAGGAATTGTTAATTGCTCGTGCAGCGCCAATTTGCATAAATCAATTTTAAATCAACCTCTCGTCGGGCTATGAGTGCTCTCCGGCGCTGTCCCTCTTGCACGGTTTTCCGCTAGCTTTCAGGACCCTTTCTCACTCGCCGGAGGATCCCGAGGTATAGCGTAAGTGGAATTTGTGCGCGGTGATTAAAGGTGAGGCCCGCACACCGGAACACCATCCCGATATCATCCGGTAGATTCGCTGTTCCATAGACAATTTATATACCAGCTTTAATTCTGAGTTTCTTCGCGATAACCCTTATCCGACTGACGAGAGTGGGTAATGCGAAAGAGTAGCGGAGGAAAAGAGGGGGGCATGAAAAAAATTAAAACCCGGTAATAAAGCAAGCGATAGGCTATTCCCGTTTAATGGATTAAGAATAATTCAAAGGAAATCGCTGGAGCGTTATCTCGTTCTCCCTCGCGCTTTTCTCGACCCGAGGGTGGCCGGTATATTGGATCCGCCGGAGAATCTCCGCGGCCACGAGTATGCACGGTACCAAAGGATTATGGCAAAGTCGTGGCCAGGAGGTTACCTATAAAATTCTCGTTCAGCGCGGCGGTGACGTCCGAGAGGTTTCCCACGGTGAGGACTAATAGACGACGACGAGCAGCGTCGTCTCCGTCGGGGACGAAGAAGCATCGCGATAGCGGGAACGAAATGACCGAATCTAAAGCGGGGATGGGAACGGCTTTGCACGGAACTAAATAGAAATTACGTGCGACTAGCCGACGAGACGGGGATCCTGAGACTTCGCAGATTGCGAATTCTGCATCAAAATCGAATTCCGGCCGGCTATCAAAGAACCGTGAACTGTCCCTCTCCCCGCGATCGTTTACTTTTTTAATCAATTCCTCGGGACATCGTCTACTAATTTTCACGCTCAACCCTTTCGCTCCCCCCTCCGTCCGGCGATTCGAACAATTCGGAAAAGTGTCCGGTGCTTAGGATTCCAGTCAAGGTGTGTCGCCCGACGCTTTCGCCGTTCCGCTGCTTTCCCCTCGTTCCCGCTCGTCCGGAAAATAAAACGACGCGAACGAAACGCAACGCGGCATATCGGAGTGTGAAGGAGAGACGACGGGTCGTACGGCGAAAACTCCGCACGGAACTAAACAGAAATGAGACGTGGCCGAGGGTAAGACGTTTAATGAAATCAGCTGGCTCCGCCGTCCTCCCCTTTCGTCGCATCTTCCTCCTCCGGACCCTCCACCGCTCCGTTTTAATTATACCAGAAATTCGCTCCGTCGTTGCCGCTCACGCTGCTCCGTTTTATTCTTCGCCATCGCGGTCCCTCTCTTTCCGTGTGTATGTTTTCCATGTACTCGTACGCACGCGTTCCTCTCGGCGCACCGCGCGGGCGAGCGTTTGCCTCGCTGGCACACAATCGCGCGAAGCCCGGCTCGTATCTGCCATTCGTACCGCGAAGATCCTCACGATGATTAGACGAAGACGTTACGAAATTAGTGTCTCAGACACAATTATCGCGGGTCGTCCCGGAGCCGCGAATGCGCGCTCCTTATTGCGAGTTCGCCCCCTCGATGCATCGGATTCTATTACCATCCTCGCGAAACGAAGTTTACTCGTGATTGAAATTACATGTCACTCGCGATGGTCCCGATACCAATCGCTACCCCTTTGGCCGCGAAAGTTTTCTTCCTGCTTTCCTCGATCGAAGGTCAACGTCCTCCCGACCAGAGACAGCCTCGATACCGGATAGTCTCTTTTTATCAGGGGAAAAACGCGACGGCGAAGACGACAAGGCACCGATGTACAAAGCACCTCGTCCTCTCATCTCCCGCGAAACTCCCCCGGTGTCATAGAGAACTCGGCTCACCAAGAATGTAATACTCGTACCAATTACTCGGGGTATCCAGCTTCCGACCTTTTGCTCTTCCAGCAGGAGTCTTCTTCTTCTTCGTTCTCCCTTTTGCGCACCTTTTGCCCTTTTTATCGAACCCTCCAATCCCCGCTTCGCGCCGGACCACCTTGGGCCGGAAGTTCCTTCGGAAAACACGGCGCGTCCTCGTCAATCGGGTCTGCGCGAATGTCTCGTGAAGTTGACGTATCTCTGGCTCGGAGCTTCCGTATTATATTTTTGGATATTCCGAGAAGCGGAGTTCCGCAGCCACGACACACCGCGACATCCAGTCTCGGGAGCGAGAGAACGAGGGAGACTAGTGCAATGTCGGGAGCATTATTTACATGACGGTTAAGTCGTCGCGGACAGTTCGGAGGAAGCGGCGAGCGGAGACTGCAGCAGCAGCACGGGTTGACACACGGCGCAGCCGGCTGGCCAGGAATGTGCTAATGAGATCATTTAGCGTGCGGCCTCAGCTCCGCTCTCCTTTACCCGCCAGCAGAAGCTGAGCCAGCTTCGTCGGGTCCACGGGCAACCCCTCCCATCTCGCTCCCTCGCCCACGCATCCTTCACCAAACGCCTTTGCGCGCACACCCTCCCAGTAGCCGCACAGAATCTGAGACCTCTGTTCTTGCTGCCTCCGCCTGGATGGTCGGTCGGCTTGATTTACACCGGGCATCCTTCTCATTCTCTCGTTAAAACTCTTTCACCTCGGATATCTGGGTGTTCGTTATTTTGGTATACTTCAGCAGTTAACCGGACGGGGACTTCGGGGGCTCATCCCGATGATCCGTGGGATGGTTTGTTCTAGATCTTTGAAGATGACGTCTAAGAGCGGAGTCGCAACTGATTGCGCATAACGGCAACGCCCGGGCTCTCGGTCCGGCACGATTCCCTCGTCGAATTTGGCCCACCGACATAAACAATACCGGCGCACAATGCGCTTCATTTGCGTCCAGCCTGGTTAAATTATGGTTTTAGCGTGGCTGACGGGGAATGTCATAACCCGGGCGGGCCGCCGGCTGATGGTCTCTCGCTCAACCCAAGCCTCTGTGGAAAAAGATGATTTCACAATGCTTTGCTTCCCGGTAAAACGGCGAGCTACCATAATTCCTACACACGCGTACGCGTTTAGTGTCTATGTGGAGATACGTGTGTGACCCTCGCCTCGGGGAAGTAAAACGATTTCGCGGTGTGCCCACACGTTCCGAAGGTTCGGCCTCCGCAGTGTAGTTTTCTCCGGTTGCTGCAGGTGTGCTCCTCGTTCTCTCGCTCCTCTTGTTCCCTGACTCCCGGGAAGTCACAGAGTTCCGACTGTCCTATCGTCTTAGATGACTATACATTTTTTTTTTTTTTAACGTGGTACGTGATTTTTGTGCGAATCCGTAAACGCGAATCGCCCCGGGGGTTACCTTGAACCTCCGTAGCGTTCACGAGAGCAGCGAGAGTATCATTGACCCCTGATTTACGGGTCACGAAGACGATGCCTCACAGCGCCGTGGAGGCAAACAGGCAGGCAAAGATCGTTAGTCGAAATAGGTGCGCGCACGTGGGTCGTTTTCCTTCTTCTCGTTCTTTTCTCTCCGCTTCTCCGACGATCGCATTTAACAACACGCTCCTTCCAGGGGGGAGTACGGGAGGGGGAACTCCGAGGCATAAATAACCCGAGCGAATTTATAATGACAATTACCATAAAAATTGTCACACAATAAAATATTTGGATAAATTTACGGCCACCGCCGGCTGGAGGGTTTCTCGACGGAGGCCCCGCCGGAGCATCGCTGAATCTTAGAGGAAGAGAGCCCTTTTCGATGGACCAGCCACTATCGCGCGAGGCGAACTGAGACTATCTCGCACACGCTAATACACACACACATACCATCGCACACCCCCGTTTTACTCTCGGGCTCAACTTTACAGCCAATTATTTTATACCTTGTTTTATTGCTTCTTCGCGGCGTTCCTCCCTCATACCTTATTTGCGAAAAGTCGAGAACTGCTCTGCCTGCCCTTTTCTTGATACCGAGGAATAATATGCCGGGGTTTATCGCGTAAGTTTATTTTTTTTTATTTTTCCCATTGACTTATCAAGGTTACGTCCAAGACCTTTGGCTCTTTGGAAAGAATGTGTGTTCGTCTGGTGGAACAATGTGCGAAAAATGGTCCACTGAAGCGTCGTCCGTTTAGGCGACCGCGACATGTCGCACTTTGCTCCCAATGTTCCTGCGGTCTTGCAAAACCGCGTCGGACCGAAAGTAGAGTCGAGCTATTAGGGGGCTTACACCCTGCGAATCAGCCCTGAGTTTTGGCTCAGTTCGGGGTTGCTGCAACACTTCGAAAGCCCTCCGCCTTCGCCTCGGGGATTTGGCGCAATTTCTTCCGAATAAAGCGAAAGCCAATTACAAGTTTAATTCAGCAACTTTGCGCTACGCCCCCACGCGAACCGGCGATAATTCGCCGTGGTAAATTAAATTTACTTACGTTTCTTGGAAACAATCGCGAAAGTTGGCCGAATCGTGCGGGGTATGTACAGAACTATAAATACCGTACGGTATGGACTGGTCCGGACGTTCCTGACGTCTTGACTGATTTTATCGTGAATTTGCTGCGTGTCCAAATTTCGGATTAACTTAATATTTGCAATCGCAGAATTGATTTACATAATGAATAAAAAATATCTGTATGACATAACATTTCATCTTTCGCCAGTCTTTGTCGATGCACTGTTTTGGGAAGAACAAAAATTGTTCTCTTGTAGAATTTTATATTCTAAGTGAACTTCTTAGAGTGAAGCTTGTGCGATTCTAAACACAGCCGGTTTTGACTTTATGAAATTTAATCTCCTGCAGATAGCTGCAGGCTCATTTTACACACCAATCCAGATGGCAGGCTGATTATATACTCGGATTTGGTGTCATGAAAAAAAATGCCGTGCCGCGTTTGCAGTTTAGTCAAAACTTGATTAATTTGTTTACAACGAGAAAACCATGTATAACAACGAAACCTGTTTTCGGACATGGCAGGGAATGAGTTCGAGCATCCGTGAAGCTTCCCCGGTTAAGTCGGCTATTCTCGTTGTTCTTCTTCGTCTCTCAGTGTTACAATGACTTCACAGGACACGTCGCTCAAACCGCGCGAGAATGGCCGGAAGTCGTGAAATGGGAGATTAACTTACTTACCTGTGCTGGCTCGGCCAGGCCAGTGTTTATAATGCTCCGTACTCTGCCGGTATGAACTACCGTAGTTACTACGCAACGTGTGTTATACACGAACGTGTTACGAGGTGATAATTGAATAGATAAGAGGAGAGTGGGACGGCGACGTAATAGCTCAAAGCCTGGGACCGTGAAAGTACCTAAATAATGTCTCGGGCGCGTACAGTTCAGTGGATTCGTTTCCAGAGTTAATTCTTTTTTTTTCAAGGAATAACAATGAAACGCGATGAGATCAGATAAAATAATGTATGCATGCGGGCAGAAAAAAATGGTCGAAAAAATAAATCTAGCTTCATTCCTTTTTACCGTGCATTAATTAATTACGTAAAAAAAAAAAATTAATAAAATTCCTCGCGAAGAGAATTTTTTTTTTTGCATTTAAAGAATCAAAGTCGAGCTGGTGGTTCGCGCGCACGTGGGATCCAACTCGCCGGCGCGATTCATCAACGTGCGGGCTTTCTCGCTCCTTCGGGCTTGTCCGGCCGTGCCGGGCTGCACTTTGTGCGGAGAGGCAGTTAAATTGACATACCGTACATCAGTAAGACGTATGAGACTCTCGCGCGACTCCTCGCCGAGCGGGAGAAACAGAGAGAATGCCGTTGGAGTTTCGGTCTCGTTTTCGTGACGAGATTAGAACATGCGCGAGCGTTTCGTTCGTTTTCGCGCACTCCGGGAACGACCCAACGGTAACTGGCGTATCAGGGACCGAAGCTTTTGGCACGAATACAATGCCAGAAAAAAGTGAAAGAGAAATCAACGCTGATGGAAACTTTTAATGCGAAACACACCGGGGCAGATGGAGAAATAATCGACAGAGTTCGACGATAATACGCATTAAAAAAAAATAAAAAGTTGATTAATATTTCTCTCGAAGTAAATATCGGATCGAGCGATTTAACCAGCACCGCCTGAAAATTTAATTATTAACATCGTCCAAAGCTCTCTTGACACTCGGTTAATACGTAATATTGAGCAAAACGAAACGCACACCCGGAGCCACTCGGTTAAATCCTGAATAATGATCATCGATTTGTACCATAATATTTTACGTGTTTACATAGAAGAGTTTACAGATTTGTACTATATACAGAATGTATGCGAGAGTAGTAATTAAATATTCGTGGTTTCCAATTTCCACTTGGATAAATGGGGTGGGCGAGAGCCGGGGAGGCTTCGTGTAACTGGTATGTGCGTTCAAACCCCGGGACAACCTTCCCACCACTGGCGGCGGCGCTCAGGTTATCTTTCTCGAAAAATAAAAAAATAAAAAATATATATAAAACTCGCCCCGTAATCATTAACGAGTGTTCCCGCTGGTTTTCCGTCTCGGTACTAACAAGACCGGGGCTGGCACCAACGCACATATATAAAGTAAAATAAAAATGGGAAAGAAATATATATATATATATATACACACACGGACACACATAGACAGAGTGCTGGGTGCTGACTAGCACAGAGTAGGCTTTCTCGCTCATTCTCTCTTACATCGCACATACTTTCACGTTTACCGTCCGTCGGGCGGTTGCTCTCTGTCTCGCATGCGGGGTCGTAGCGACGACGACGGCGTCGTCGACGCGCGTGTGCGCGGCTCGCACTTGTTAAATCGGCCGTCTCTTGTCGCAGCATCCCATCGTGTCCGTGGCCCGAGGTCCTGCGGTAATAACTGGACGCCATTATAAAACCTCCCGAGGGAAAACCGGCTAAGGGTACTCGTTGCTCCGCTTCTCCGGTGCTCTCTCCTATTCCGCTATGCTTCCCCTCCAACTTCCACGTATATATGTCCAGTAGCAGTGAAGCCTCTTCCTCCCCCCCTCCCCCGCATCCCTCCCCCATCTACACCGGACCTCTTTTCTCTCGCACAGCGTTCCCCGGTCGTTACCGCCAGGATACGGGATTTTCTACCGTTGACCGCCGATATTTCTTTTGCCGCACAGAGGCCCGAGAACGATTCGTTTTGCTGGTCCCTTCTTCTTAGTCCCAGCCCGCTTAGTCCGCTCTTGATGCCTCCGCGACGCCGTAGCGAGCGTCTTCCTCATATATACATATATACACATTTTTTTCCAAGGACTCTCCCCGATGCCTTCCCCGGTATATTTCGTATATGCGATGACTCCTTTGATCAAGCGGAGATTCATACGGGGAGGATAGACTCCGAGGAACGGAAACCCTTCAACGACCTCGCTCCCCGACGCCGACGGGATACGCGGAATGAACTTTCGACGATAGCGCGAAGGGTGAAACCGTTGCGCGGCGGAAGATGAAAATTTTCTATACGGGACGTTCGTCTGTGTTGCGCCAAAGCTGGACAGCGCCGGGAGCGTGGTAGGAGCACCGGCGGCAGTGGCGGGCAGCGATTCCGACCAATTTATAGCGGGTCGGATTAAGCCGTAATCCCCGGGGGTGTACGAGCCGGCGAGGGGGAGGGCGCGCAGCGTAATAATGATCCGTGCGAAAATATAACAAGTGCCTCCTATCGTGGACCAGCGTACGAGAACGTCTGAATCGGAGATGTACGGCTGGTTTCGGGGAGAAGTCGAGAGCCTCGTAGCGGGGGCGGGGGATGAAGAGCCGGTTTGGAAATCGAAATGAGAGCCTAGGTAATGGTGAAAATTCGCTCGCGATATCGCGACGGCGAGACTCGTCTGGGTTTTACGAAGAACATTTGTGAACAAGTAGGGTAGAGCGGGGCAAAATGGGGCAAAATGGGGAAACGGGGCAAAACGGGGTTTTTGGGTAAAACGTCATTTTCCAATAATTTTCGGATGCCGAATTCGCCCTGTCGGGTACATCAGGCTTTTCTGCTCAGTTTTGCCACCTTGCCCGATCCAAAAATGATTAGAAAATTTAGTTTTGCCCAAAAACCCGGTTTTGCCCTGTTGCTCCATTTTGCCCCGCTCTCCCCTATGTTCCCGATGTGTACCCGTGTACGGAAGAGCCCGAATGGTCGTATTCTCTGTTCTCTGACGACTGTCGAGAAATATAAAACAATACACTGAGAAAAAAAATCTATCGAGTTAACAATATGAGCGCTCACGGGTGGCGCAACAAATTTTTGATCGATGGAAATAATTGTCGTAGTAAGTAAAGAAACATTCGATTCGACGGCCTGTTACTTCGATCAACGAAGTATTTCTTTCGATCAATCAAACATTTGTTTCGCCACCCGTAAGCGCACATTTTGTTGACTCAATATTTTTTTTTCTCTGTGGACACTTTTATAATACAATTCCATAATCGATAATCGATCGTACGGATGTTGATATAGCATTGTGCCTGACACGTTATATATTTTTTTGATTGCAGAGGGTGAGTTATCATTGAATTCAATCGAATGAGGGGTTACTCGGACCACGAGTCTCATTTTGGTAATGGTAAGATTATTACATTCTTTCGTCGGTCTTTTATTAGTTGTATCGTGACTTTAGGGAAAATGGCAATTTCCTAATGCAATATGTTGACTCGGCGTACAAAAATGAGCATATAAGGAGGATTGCCGAAGGCATGGCTGAGAATACGGCTATTGAGTGCACCCAAGAAAAAAAATTATTTGACGGCCACCGTTTATTAAGATTAAGTAAAATATTTATATGATTTAAATACATATTTATTTTAATTAAGTAAGTAGTTACTTGAATGAAATAAATATTTTACTTAATCTTAATAAACGGTGGCCGTCAAATAAATTTTTTTCTGGGTGTGCTCGTTTTCCAGTGCGATATTTTAGGACCTATTAGGCATTTATCGCGAAAGTTTCGATTCTTTCCGTCACGCTCGTCGTACATCTTATCGAATAAGTTTTCCTGTTTTTCAAACGAGCGCTTCTCCGCCCGGTCGGCTTCCCTCGCAAAACGCCACGGGATCTACGAGCGTTGCAACCTCGCCGTGCCTTGTCCGCGGCACTCGAGCGTTTCTGGTCGCGCGGCTCGAGTCGTCGTTTCGCCTCCGTCGTTCACCGAGAGGCGGCATAAAGAAGTTCATTATTCCGTCGTTTAATTATGTATTTATTTTTAGCGTCCTTTGTCGTCGTCTGCGAGTGCCTCGCCGCGGCTCTCGGTGCCCGACTCGCACGGTCGCGAACCACCGCGTATTGGCGAGGCGAGACCTAACTTACCGGGAATGGAGTTACGCCGATTCCCGGTAACTTCCTCGTCGTTATTTCTCTCCGGGCTTCGGACGCCGACTCGGCGGGACCGATTGCGAATCGCCGCTAATGAATTTTCACCTCCTTTTCGTCGCGTTCGCTCATTAGCGTTTTACCATCGAAACCGAAGTCGCCTCAACCTGCGAAACCATCGACCGACCTCGTCGACGGTTTCGCAAAAATCAGGCTTGCTAAGTTCTTATCAAGCTTCTTCCGCCTCCCAACTACGCCCCTTGAATCGTAAAAAAAAAAAAAAAGAAATGAGCCGATACCGGCAGTGACGCAAAGATGTTAAGCATCCCCGATCGGAATATCGAGGTTGCACGGAGGAAAGTAGGAGTCGCCCGAGTGAGAGATCCAGAGCTAACGCGAGCAGCGGTTTGGGGCTGCGCGCACGTACCGAAAGCACTCAAGCGCGACCGGAACGTATTTGTCTTTGGGATAAAAAAGAGTAAAACGCTTTTTTATCGAGCGCCCAGATTCGCTTTCTCATTCTCTCCGTTCCAGCGAGCGGGAGTGGAGACACCGGCGCATCGCACCGGCTCTCACCTCTGGTACCACTTCTTCTTCATCTTCTTCTTCTTCTTCATCATCCACACTCTTTCTCACGTTTATTCGAGGCTTCTCTCGCGTGAACCATCGCCCCCTTCACTGCGTTCGATTATTCCTCACTTTTTTTTCTTCAACACCACCGGTCGCTTATGCTCCGCGAGAAAGAAGAAGGGGCGAGACTGGTGCGGCACGTCTGTAATTCAATCTTCCACACCTACGAGGATCTTAATCACGAGATTATGCCGTGGCTAATATCGGAAAAACGAAGAGCAGGGGAGATTTCCGTTCTAACGCCCCCTCTTCCTTCCTTCTCGCCAACGCTCGAAGTCCTCAGTCGGGATACCGCGATCTCGATCACCCTCGATTCCACTTCGAGAGCCTTTTATCGCGTCGGTTAAATCGACAAGGGAGCATAGAAGGATAGTGGTCGGGCGCAAGGTACGATGAGCTCCGCAGAGCGGCGTACACGCTCCAATGAGAAATAAGAAGAACGGCGTTTATAATTTAAATTAATTCATACGGGAAATCGATTCACTTTTTGCGTCACGGCAGTGACGAGGCGAGGAACCCGTCCACGATGCTTTTGCCACGAAGAATTGCTCTTTGCGACGATTACTCTGTCGTCGTGTTATCAATCTATCGACCGTGTAAGCTGTTATTAAAGGCTCGCATATAAATTTTTTTTAAATGATTAGTCAGGATAGTCGATATGATTTATTGTTGTTGTTGTTGTTGTTATTATTGCCGCGTTGTTATAATTTTTGTTTACTAATAACGGGACCAAGTATAGTTTGCCGCAGACTTCGCATAAATTCGACAACAATAAGAGAAATTTGCAAGTACTTCTTGATGGTGTAAAAATCTGAAAAAAATCATGTATACTCAAGGTACTGAGAAGATTAATTTTGCATAATAATAATTGCAAAATGTTAGTTAACGCATTACCCGGCAACAAAACTTTTTTTTAATGAAAATGATTCGTTTATTTTTCTGAATACGTATGAATTTTTTCAGATTTTTAAGTAATAGGTGATTTTTGTTCGATAAAAATATTAAAAATCAACGATTACTTAATAATCTGAAAATTTTCTCTTATTGTTGTCGAACTTATGCGAAGTCAGCGCGCAGCGAGACTCCCTCCTTAAATAAATCTATCGATTATTCACTGTGGATTTGGTAAGGTGAAAAAACCCGGAAGTGAAAATGGGACCCTAAACATTATGGACGTTCGTAATCGGGATACTGGAGCATTCTCGATTTTCCGTGGGACGAACAATCGAGGGGTTTATTTCCGAGATGCCAGGAGAGTCGCCGATAATAACAGTAGCACATCGTACTCGAAGGATCTGCGTCCTCAACGGAACGTTAACCGCCCTCGCAGCGTAGCTTTGAGCACGATAAGGCGATCGGGGTGTAGCTTTTCCCGGAACCCGGGAGAAGTTCTATTCTCGTTTCGTCATTATCACTTTCGCGCTAGTCACGACGCAGCAGCGCAATTTTATTACCCGTAATCAAGATTGACTTGAACGAATTAGTGTCAATTAATAGCGGAACTTTCCATCCACATTTCGTTTTAATCCGTTTCACGATACATCCCCTCGGGCTGTCTATTTGAAATTCGTAATTTTTCGACAGATAAGTGGACTACCATATTTCAATTTTCAATCCTGAAATTCTCCGCCACTTTTCACGTCGCTGGCGCTTCCTCGCTTCTTCATTCCGACCCCCTTCCGTGTCCGCCTCATTTTTTTCCATCCTTTCGCCCTTTATTTCTTATATTACTATGGATATCGGATACCCTCGTATGCAGCAGCGCGAGTGCTGTCTACGAGCAGGTCGGGGTCGCTAGCCTGAATGTGAGAACCAGCGAGAAAGGGCGAGGGGGGTCGATGGGGAGGGATGGAGAAGAGAGGGTGAAAAGCAATCCATATATGCAGATCTGAGATTCGCGCGCCAGCGGGTTCGATTCCACGGACCGAAGTTATTATCACATATATTAGACAACTGACCGAGCGTGGAACGAGTGGGGGTGGGTTTGGGGGAGGGTGGCTCTCCGCTATCGCTGGCTGGCTTGAGACGAGAGCCAGGGCTTTTCCCATTTCTTTCTCTCTCATTCTCATTCCGCAAGCCGAGCGAAGGAACCTTCCCTCATACGAGATACAATATCGCCCCGACTCGCCGACCCGTGGTTATGGTAAGAACCCTTTATTGTTTTATATTTTGTTTCCGGAGGCGCCTTTATTATACGCGAGGGGGGGAGACGAGCGGCCGGCGAACAACAAGAAAACCCACCACGAGGAAAATGGAATCGAAATAAAATTTCGTTGTATTAGATAGACTTTTTTTTTAGGACGAAGGAAACGCGCATTTCCGAATCGTAAACGCGATGTAGATACATCGATTTTTAAGTGACCAAGCACTTTTTGCCAATCTATCGATCGAAAATGTAGATAACCGCGTTAAAATTTTTAAAAGGCATGGTCTATGTGTACAAAAACGTGCTTTTAGCGAACCTCTTTCCGTACTCTTTTTTTCCCTGGTATGTTATTAAAATACACAGCAGAAAATAATTTTGTTAAATAAGTGACAAAATCGTTTGTTCGGGTTCGATTATATAAAACTGTCCTTTTATTTCCCGTGTCATTAACAATTTTAGTTTGTACTTTTGTTTGTAAAACTAGAGCTGGGTGGTGCGATCGCAAAATTAACAAATACAAAATTGTGGATGTTTGTGGACAACAAGTTGTAAAAAGTACAAACTTTTTATACTCTGCATGCTGACGATAGGAGACTATGTCATGAGTTATTTTTTTCTTTTATTACGCGTGTATGTGCGTAAAAAATAAGGCACAACGAGTCGGAGAAGAGTAATGAGGATCGACGAGCGAGATCAGTGACGATGGCTCGGTCGGAAGATCGCGCCCGATAATTGAGTAGGGAGAAACGAGTGCGAGAGTTGAGCGCATCGATCGGATCGCGACCGCAGGCCAATCGAAAAATCCCTATCGAGGGATATGATCATCCGCGAGCTATCTCCCCGCCCGGTGTTGCATCTTTGCATACGCACACTTTAATCCAGTCCTGTACGTCCTGTTACCTGTGTGGAGCGAAACTTGCGATACGTTCATGAACCGCTCGCAACGAACGCCTCTGCGAGGGTCGTATTTACCTTGCGGTTTCAATCTGACCTTATTTAAATATAAATTACATGGCCCGAGTCCCCCGAATTGTCCGTTATTATGCCGCGAGCTATCCGGCGTATAGTTTATCCGCAACGTCTGTAGCGTCTCCGCCGGCACGTTCAGACCGTAATGGGCCTGTTACAAAAATAACATGCCACCTGAACGCAAAAGTCTCGAATTGAAATTGCGGAAGCGGACGGAAAGAAAATGAGATCGGAAAGTAGAGAAATCGAACGGGTTTATCATACATCGATAACCTTCGCGAATCGCATTGCACATGTGGTATAGAAAAAAAAGAAAACTCCCATTGAGAACCACTGTAGTATGTGTGTGGAACGCCCTTTGTGCACTCGCGGATATAGCGATCATTACGCGAACGTAATGGCGCAAGATTGTTGGTCTCCTCGTCCCTACCCGCGCGGCCCTCTGTAATCTCCCGGTCAACGGTGTCACATTCGCACCTGTTTTTCCATCTATCTGCGATCCATACATACCTGTAGTCATTGGCAAATGGTTAAAAGAAATACCTACCTCTGAATGACGAATTTAAAAAAATACCTCTGACGTTGATCAATAAGACAATCAATTATAATAGCTCGTCTACACTCGCATAAAGTTTCTCATTTTTATGCGAGGCTTCATTACTCCTCCGTATTACCTCGGATGGAATTATCATTAGGGTGAAGTCACCAACGAATGAGCGGTTACGCAAACGACGAAATCCGGTGATTGAGCGGTTTTCATGCGCGTTCTTTACGAAAAGTGTCCATTCACCGGCTGCTCGCTTGCGGGTTCCTTTACCCCAGAATGAATTTCATTGAGGTCACTGGACCTCGTTGGGGGGGGGGGGGGGGGGGTGTGGGGAACGCGTGGCAGAGACGGTGGGCGCCCCTAGTTGGTTAACTTCTGACGGGCAGGAGGTGGAGAACGTCGTGGGGCCAAAGCGAGAGGATAACTCGGCTCTCCATGACACAGTGTGAGCCCAGCACGACGCACAATAGCCGGAGCCCGCTCGTCTCCGCGCTCCTCTCACGATGTGACTTGAGCGTGGCCGCCGCTAGCGGGCAAAAAGTTAATTCATTTTCAGCGTTTTTACCTCGATACCGGAATATTACGGGGCCCAGTG
This sequence comes from Ichneumoninae sp. A BG-2022a, assembly GCA_030522665.1. NCBI lineage: Eukaryota > Metazoa > Arthropoda > Insecta > Hymenoptera > Ichneumonidae > Ichneumoninae sp. A BG-2022a. Next base: position 140,550 of record JAPYZC010000292.1, read on the forward strand.
GTGCTCAGCGCTCACGATGAAGTTGCCTGTGCGGCTGCTCTCCCAACCAGAAACATCACTGTCCAGCCGGCAATTTTTTTTTTATCGGATCTCGGAAACATCGATTCACCGACCGTATAATTTTTCTAACCCGATCGTCGGCCGATTGACGACCCGGGAACTCAATCGAGGCCACTAACTTCTTTTTCTTCTCCTACGGACCGAAATCCGATTTCTCGGAAGTTTCCGAAAGCTAACGGGTTGAGGTTCCGGGCGTTGGCGTGACCGATCGTGGATCGAACGAAGATAATTTTCGTCGGCCCGGGCCCCGGTAGATCCTCCTTCGGTTCCGAACCGAGAAATCGAATGGATCCACCGAAAACTAATCAAATCGCCCCTTAACCACTCAATTTCCGCGCGAAGGCAAAAAAAACCAAAGTGTTTGGCCACAACGCGTCCGCGTTCTTTCCACTTTGAAGCGGCAAAAGGTCGGATCCCAGCAAGTCGGAACTGTCTCAGCCATGTTGGCAATTTTTTTTTTATCTAAAGCGTGTATCTTTCTTTCGCCCTTGCATTCTCGAGTCTCGGTCCTCGAGGCTGCATGGCTCATCCGACGCCGTCAACTGGATCGATCAATTATCCACAATGAAAATGCGAACGATCAATTCGGTCATCATTCAATAAAGCCCTCGAAAAGGCTCGCGACAATGTATCCGGTAATTCTTGAATTTGCGTTGATAAACTCATTATCATCGTCCATAGCGTGTGGCGCAATAAAGTTTCATTGGCCGTGTGTAATAAGCCGCACACGATCGCTCTCGTACAAGTGGAGAGCACAACGCTTTTTTTAATTTGATGCACCATAAGGCACGTACGTGTGCGTCCGACGTGAGAGACTCCGGGCCGGTAACGGGTGGGCAGGTGTGCCTGACAGATGGCTTTCCTTCCGGCCGCGTGTTAGAGATTAAAAGTTTACGAGGATTCCTTTTTTTCGTTAATTTTATTAGATCACGGTAGTCGATCGGGCTGCGCTTAATGACCCATAATTATCCCGTAAATAGCCCTTACCAATTTCATGCGGTAGCCGGCACACGTTCATCGATCGAGATCGTTCTCACCCAACTCTCTTGTTCAGTAGGGTAGAGTAGGGCAAAATGGGGAAGCGGGGCAAAATGGGGCAATCGGTAAAACTAAATTTTCCAATAATTTTTGGATGCCCGCGTTCGCCCCGTTGATACGTCAGGATTTCCCCCGTCGTTTTTCCCCGCGGTTCGATCCAAAAATTATTAGAAAATGTTGTTTTACCAGATTGCCCCGTTTACCCCGCTGCCTCATTTTGCCCCGCTCTACCCAATCTTAAAAAAAAAAAAAAAATAGCTGATACCGAATAATTAAAGAGGAAGTCTCCGCTCATCCGTGAATCGTTCCTTTCGATGGAACCCAAAGGGCACAGAGGCAAACTTAGGTGAAGACACACATGCATCGGTGGCCTTTCCCCCTCCCATCAACGGCGCGGTTTACGGGGCCGACCCCCTTCGTTTTCCGAATGTAAATGAGCGGCCCTAGCCTCCTGCACCCTACGGTCCATCCTCATGGCGCATCGCACTACAGACTACCCGCTGTGTATGCCCACTCCCTTTCGACACACCGAAACGCGCAACGCACATGCATATTCATACGAGAACGCTCGCCGATGACGAACGGTGAGAGTAGCGAAGGGAGGTGGCCGGGTAGGGTGAAAGGGGGTGGTGTGTGCATGAGAGGTTATTAATTAACCGGAAGCCTAATCAAGCCTCGGCGGCCTGCTGGAGAGTCGAAGGGGGTTCCCGAGGGTACATACGCGTTTGCGGCTTCGAATTCCGCACACCCGCGACGCCGATGGCCTGACGACTCCGCATGGACACTCTTCCTCCGTGTCAATTCAGTAACACTGTCGATTCTGTGCAGGAGTTTGCGACCGATGATTGAGGATCAGGCTATTTATCTGCACTGCTATTTTGATCGACAAACGAGATACAGTAGAACCTCGGTTAAGGGAACCAGATTTTCCAAACTATCCCCACCGCGCATGCGCCTACACTGAGAAAAAAAATCTATTGACTCAAGAAAATGAGCGCTCGCGGGTGGCGAAACAAATTTTTGGTTGACCGAACGAAATAATTGTCATAGTAAGTAAAGAAATATTTGATTCGACGGTCTGTTAGTTCGATCAACAAGATATTACTTTCGATCAACCAAACATTTGTTTCGCCACCCGTAAGCGCACATTTTGTTGACTCAATTGATTTTTTTTTCTCTGTATAAGGATCAACGCAGCGCGCAATCGGTCAGCAGGCGCAGTTCACTAAATCGAGGTTCCACTGTACAGTCGAGGTTCCCGCAATTCAACACCCCTGCGAACCCAAGTACCTTTTTTGCAATACACTACGTTGATCATTGATTGGTAATAATCGATGTCACATCAACTCGAATGCGACCGTTCTCGACGGACACTACGACACTCGTATCAGGTGACCGCGTTAAAGCTCGCCGGTTTGTGCGGTTGCATCGTCGCCGCGGGCCATTCGGGGGTCGCGGGAGCAGAAAGAGGCGGAGGAAGAGGAAGCTCACAGAATTCGGGCAGATGAAACAAAACAGTACAACAACGAAAACAAAAAAAACCGAAGAACGAAATGAAAAGTGAGCCTTTGTATTTGGGATTCCTGTACAGCCTGCACGAGGATGCGCTGCTGATCGGACGAGGGCCTTCTTCTCCCCTCCACACCCCCCCCCCCCTCCACCAGCACGCTCACGCTTCCCGTCGCTGTTGTATTGCAGTCGGACAGACGAAGAGGACGCGGAAGGGCGCAACTGCAATTTGTACCTCTTATACTGTCCACGGGGGAAGAATGGGCATTGTCTTGCGGGAGAGAGAACACGATCGCGCTCGCGCGCACACACGCCAGGAGAAACGAATTGAGCCTCTATGAAGCCCCCGTGGACTCCCGGGCCGCGAATGGGAATCGATATTTTTAATTTCAGTAGAAGCCAAACATCTACAACAAACCTCCTCGTTCTCTATTCCTACCCTCCTTCCAGTCGGCAACCATATCTGCCTTGTTCCAGCGCTGCATGAGGAGAGCGAACACAACCCCGTCCATTCCCGGATGTAGACTCTTTCGCTCGAAGGTTAAATACCTGGATCGCGGACTTCCGTGCACAAAAAGTGGGTTCGTACGGACGGTTGTCACGAGCCCATTGTTCATGTTCGACGCAATATGTCTCACTCGATATCCTCCGTTCGCTGTTTTCCCATTACAACGGCGCCGCGTAGGACATCTCTTCGAGAGGATTCCGTGTCGTGTAAGGCGAAAAGATGGTGACGATTGTCTTCGCCGCGAGGACGAAGTTGGGCCGACATATGGCTTTATCGAAGAGCCCATACTCTATGTGTGGCGCATAACGGAAAAAGGCCAGACACAAGATAGATGGAAGACGGAACGATTCCGGTTCCTGCAATAACTGACCGTTCCCCCGAGATTATTATTTTTTCATCAAGCTCGCCTATAACGCACGGGGGTTGGTGTGGGTCCTGCTGGTCAAGGCGTCGAAGAGCCAGCAGCCACGGGGCTTTGGTGTCTGCACCTCTCCTCCTATATACGTATCATCTATATGTATACATGTGTGCATGTGTATGTGTATACGTCATAGTGTAGTAGAGTCTATAGCTATGTATACTATGCGGGAATGGACCACCCCGAGAAATTGCATCTCCGGAGTCCGGAGCCGTCCACCCCATCCTCTCCGAACTCCCATCTCCTTCCCGTGGTCCCTCAACCCTCGCAGTCTCATCCCTTTTTCACGGACGCCCAGCGGCCGAGCGTCGAACCCGCCGCGAAATATATACGAGCCGGCAAATTGAAAAGTAGCGATCGACCGAGTTGAATAAAATATCGTTTAAATTTATTGTAACACCTGGTATATCGCGAGTCGGGCCGATCCTATCGCCACGCCGGAGAACTTCGTCCCTCCCGCGGAGGAATGAGGATCTATTTTGAGGGTTGCTTTTGCTCGGCGAATCAGCTTTATAAGAACTACCGACGTCAGGACGGTTCCCGGACTTAAAAAAAAAATTCAAACATTCGGCCATTTTTTATGATTTAGGGTAGAGCGGGGTAAAATGGGGCAACGGGGCAAAACGGGGTTTTTGGGCAAAACGTCATTTTCCAATAATTTTTGGATGCCCGAATTCGCCCTATCGGATACATCAGGCTTT
>JAPYZC010000293.1:0-46240 GCA_030522665.1 Ichneumoninae sp. A BG-2022a
TATTTTGAATCCATTACAAGAGTATGAGCAAGAAGAACTTGATGTACTTTTGTAGCGATTTTCATACGGATATTTTTAACGGTATGCCTCTGCTCTAATGGCCGAGTCCGAGCCCCGGCGGATTAAGCTTTGACTATAAAAAGCGTCGAGCCTACCCGGAGCGGCGGAGAGAGAGAGAATGAAAAAAAGGCTCGAGGGTGAAAATAGGGTTGCGAAAGAAGCCACCGGTGGACTTTGCTTTTCAACTCCCACACGGGGGGAGTGTGGGAGAGGTTCATCAGACCGTGCGAGGCGCAACAGCTCGTGGCTGACCGAGCCGTGGACTTTCCCCTGTCCTATCCCGATCCCCTGTACTTCATCCTTTTATTCTTTCGTTACTCCGTATTCGCGTGGTTGCATCCTCTTTTCCCCTCCCTCGGGGGCCGCTTCGCAAAAACACACGGACATACACACCCGCAACGGTCTCCGTTCGTTCGGCGAAAAGTCTATCCGCTTAGTTTGGACAAATCTGTGAACTTCTCGCAAATCCCCAGCAAGCATCCGACTCTCACCAGCACTCAAAGGGACTCTGCTTATTCGTATCTGAAATCGCTCATGTGTCGTTGCGAGGGGGCACAAAAAAACTCGAGCGATGTTATAATGAAAGGAAGTCTCGGTTATGTATCGGGTTAGACACTATAAATACTAGATCCATATTTACCTCGATGTACATTTTTGTTTTTCAACAGATTACTCGTTTTTACCTCTCCGCGGACTTTCGAGTGACTGCATGAGATAATGAGGCAGCGCTGCACTGTAATACTGACCTTCCGCTGGCTCGATGGGAATAAATCTGTCTAGGGAACGAACATAAATTTTCATCGTCACTTTTGACAAATACGTCACTTGCGGCTCGAAAAATGAGATTTCGACGGCACTTCCGGTCGAAAGATTATATTTATGGACAAATGAGATGAACCGGAAGTGATGTATCTCCGGTCAAGAAGTGAGTTTTTTTTGGACCGAAAGAAATGTATTTAAATAATAAGTCGGAAAATAAAACTTTAAAGAGATTTCAAATAATAAAAGCCTCGGGCGCTCTTAAGCGGATGTTTGAATTTTTGAAAATGGGAAGAAACAAACAAACAACCTTTCGCAAATGTATAAAAAAATAATCGTTTCAAACTATAAAAACAAAAATGTACTGCGGTGAACTTTGTATTCTTTGTGATATTTTCTGTATTTAAATCCTTCGTATGAAAAAATAAAAACTCCCTTGTGAATGATTGATCTTTCAGTCCTCCAAGCACAGTAAGGGAGAGTGGGGCAAAATGGCACGGCGGGGCAAAACGGGATAATAAGACAAAACGCAATTTTCCAATAACTTTTGTATGGTAGCAATGGTAGCCTGCGGGGCAAAACGGGTTTGACAATCCGGATGTATCGTTAGTACAAAATGGGGCATCCGAAAATGATTGGAAAATGGAGTTTTGCCCCCAGTGTCCCGTATTGCCCCGCTGTGCCATTTTGCCCCGGTCTCCCTTATATCACGTTGGCGGCGTATCGACGTTGCCTCACGGATTTTATCACAGTTGTTTTTCGATTTCTGGTGGGAAAGAGTGGTCGAATCACCCCGATATTTGCGTAACCGGGAGGGGGGGGTGCAGACGATCGGTGCCGAGATGGCGTTGAAACGATACAACCGTGGTAGCGATCGCGTCAATTCTCATTCCGTTTTCGTACCCTTCGTGAATAAAGAAAATAAGGGCCGCTCTATTGCATGAAACCTGGCATTGGCCACGACGATGTTTCGACAAGAATTCCGAGGACGATGCGGGCGTCGCACCGTTCTACCTCGTTACGATCTATATATATACCATTCGTATATACGCACACATATATATCCCCACGTACATTACATACGACTATAGGCAAGTAATTTTGGACGAATCCGAATCACGGCCACGCGATTTTCCGTGAGCAGCGGGAGGGTGGAAGTTGATGAAACTAATTTAACTACTATCGCTACGCGAATCGGTTACAAATGTCTCTGGTACTCGCGAAGGTGTTCGGTTCACAATCGTCCTGTGGGCACGAGGTTTATCCTCCGCCCATCCACTCCGTGCGACTGCGACTAGTTACCTCCACTCGTTAACCGTCCAGTCGGGTAGTATATTATGCGCTTTATAATCGAGGAGTCCCACACTGTGTGGCTCTGATGATTCCTTTGCGCGAATGTGATAATATACCTATGGAAAAACGATATCGACTATCCCTTATCCATCCCTCCGTCTACCGAAGGCATTTAAGATAAGCCATTAAAAGTTGACTCGCCGGTTGAGCCGAACGTAACGCGTTACGTAGCCCGTACAGCTCAAAGCCGCATCTAATCGTTAGCGATAATAATGGATGGAGGGTCGTGATAGGAGAGAAATAAAAAAAAATAAAAAAAGTGCACCATCCGTTCGCTGTTGTGAGGGCGATAGGAGTAGGTATACACTTGATTCAACAAAGCAAATCAGAGTTCGACACGCGAGGGCGGCATGAAGTATCACGCGAGGTCGCCTTCATGCCCCATTCGCCAAACTTTATTTCTTTTTTTTGTTCGGTTCTTTTTTTTCTTTTTTTTAAACTAGCTTCTTCGACTCGCCCCACCCGATGCCTACCACCCGTTGTTCTCCGGCGCTAATGTTCCATTCCAGACTAATTTCCAGGCTTGTTCGCAATTCAAGAAACTTTAACGTTACGTGCAGCGCGGCCTTTGGGCTGTTACGAAACGCTGACGGAAATCGAAAATATCAGAATTTTTATGTCTGTGTCTAGTGGAAAATATTTTTCCATCTAATTTTTCTTCGATAAAGATCCGACCCGAGCTTTTTGCTACACGTGTTAAGTTCGAAAGATATTACACCGAAGATTCCTCCCTTTACGACCGGATTATTATCGCGAGCTCCTGAATGGCATCTTCTGAAGAACTGCGGAACTTTGTCGTGGCGATTTACCGCAGTCGATAATGCAGGTTCCTGTTATCATTGAGGAGCCTCTGCTTTACCGGCTGATGATAATATCGGTCCCTAGTTTTTGTCGGCCGAAGGACTGGCGGAAAGAAACGTCGGCAATTGTCCCATGGGAATAATTCAAGGCTGAGTGCCTTTGAAACACCGTGTATGACGTCGCACTGGCGCGCTGTCGAACATCCCCACAGCTATGCGTCTCGTGGCGCGGCTGTCGAATTATGCTAATTATCCTCAAATTTTTACAAATGGTTGCCCTGGCAACGGTTGAAATGCAGGTGCCTCTGCTCCGATGACGAGAAAACAATCGGGAGTTCACTGGCACTCGTGCTCCATTATCGAATCATGTGGAAGAACTCTGTAATAACGGCATCGGACAGAATATTTCCCGGCCTGGTTTATCATGACCGCGAGAAGGAATTCTGGGACATGGGTAATCTTGCTAACGCACGTTATTCTTCATCAGCGGTGTTGTCGTTTTTCACAAAATAATTTTTTTTTAATAGGAAACGTAATAAGATCCAGTCTACCGCTGCAAATCGCACTGTATCTAAATGTCTGGGCGTTTCCCGCGTGGTTCGTCATTGCCTTGGGATGTCTGGATTACAAAGTAAGTCCCTAATATCTAGCACGAGACATCAGCGTTTATGTATTGTTGTATTGATTTTTTGTTTTCGTAAAAAAAAAAAAAAAATTAATTTTAATTTTGGAGTACTTAAAATAGTCTGAATCGTCACGAAATGCGATTTTTTTGCTGTCAGAATGCATGTGTGTGTGACAGATTTGCGTCGTTTAGAACAGTAATAACTCGGAAAGGGTTTGAGACAGTTTGAGTTGAAATTTGGTACGCTAATAGTTTCGTCGCTTCATGGAGTGGTCAGTGCAATTATCTTGAAGAGATATCTCCAGATTGGAGATTTTACGCGTTTAAAAATTTTGTTTGGAAAATTCTCTAGATCTAACAACCCGTGTGCATTTTTCAGTACTGCGACCTGAGCAGCCTCTACAAATTCATAACGATCACAGTGCTGATAACTTTTTCCATTCTGGAGAACATCAGACTTTACTTTGGCTACCTGGGAAACTTGGCAGAGAAGGTAATTGGAAATTCCATCATAACCACGATATTAAAATTTGCAATTTCGTTTATGAATTATAAATCGAATTGGCAGATTCCCGAACTGGCGAGTTTCTGGCTGATCTCGACGTTGCTGCAGCTGCCCCTAGCGCTGTTTCTCCTGTTCGACGCTAACACGCTGCCGTTGCTCGTCGAGAGAATAGCCAACGGTGTCATGATCGTTCTTCTAGTCGCGGAGATCGCGACGGGGACGATCGCCTTGAAGAAAACGGCCGATCATCACGCGAGGAGGTTCTACATGGCTCAACTTTACGGAATCGACAACGCCATTTTTCGATGAAGAAGATAATTTTTTTTTATTATCATTAAATATACTCAAGATCGAACAGTCGAGACAGAGCAAGAGTCCAATGTCGGGGACATCCGGTCAAGCGGCAACGTAGCGTTTGTGATCCAGACGATGCTCGTCGTAGAAGGCGTGCAACGCCGTGACGTTAATTTTCAGCCCTCTCGTGAACTCCTCGAGAGCCTCGACGGTAGTTTCTTCTTTGCACGAGACGTCGCTCGCCAAGGCTTGCAGAAGATGCGTCCTGGTTGGCACCATGCGCGACAACAGCTGCAACGATGAATCGTCACGCCTCATCGTTTTCCCAATCGCCGTGAGTGGAATTATGCATTTTTGTTTTTTTTTTTTTTTTTTACTCTACCCCAAACAATTGCTTCGCCATCCAGCCGTGATAAGGCTCTAACGACTCCGCGTACGCTTTTTTCAGAACGGCAGCGAGATCCTCGGTTCCCTCGCCGGATTTGTAATCGACGACGATTTTCTCGAAGAACAGCTGAATCATGTGCAAGCCTCTGAAAAAAAGGTGATCCGCTGAATTTCATTGACTGGTAAACCGATAAGCGGTATCTGCTTTACCTCGTCAGCCACACCAGAGCGTCGGTACACGTGACCGTCTCCCCTATCGCTATTTCGAGCAGCAGCATGTCCTGCACAGTCGCGTTAACTTCCTTGTCCGCTAAATATCTCGCGCTCAGTTTCTGTAAATAAATTTTTTTAAACTTCTACGTGCCTCGATCAATCGACGACTCGAGACCCACCTCGATGTTTCCCTGCATGTCATACTTCACCGGAGAGAACAGCTTTCCGAATTTGTCTGAAACGCCGTTGGTGCTATTATTATTATTATTATTATTATTATTATTATTATTATTATTATTATTATTATTACTGTCGATATTGAGGTTATGCCAAACGGGCTGCTCGACTCACCGATCAATTTCACGACGCCGCGTGACGCGGTCAGAAATTCAAAAGTGTCAATTCTGTCGTCGACTATTTCGGGAAAACGTACGAATATATCGCGCGGTGATTTTTTGTCGTCTCTGTCGCTCGAACGCCTCTTCGACCCGGACATTCTTCACTGTCGCGACGATGATGAAACGCGTCGAGAAAACTTCTAATTCGGTAACATCCGACACGCCGCTCCGTTGTTTTTTTCGTACCAAAGCTGACATCTGTCGTGTGGTTTCGAAGAATGACGCATACACGAAACAATTTTTTATGATCTAATCGTCATTTATATACGTTTAATCCTCGCACATTGCGATCCTTCGAGATCGTTCGGGGTCTTCGATACATAATATTGTCTTCCGTATCATATCGTTCGGCTAGCCTATGTTATTAAAATAATTTTATGAAATAATACTGTACATACCGGGTGGGCGGGGAAGGGGGGAGAGGGGGGGGGACAATACAATATACAAGTTTTCCGTAAGCCTAGCGAATTTGTATGCATTATCGCCTAATAATATCAGGGTTCGGGAGTTTGGTGGGTGAATTCACTTGGATATTACGACATCCGATTAAGTTATGGCGTGGATGTTAACGAAGTAGTATTTGTTTTTTTAAGTTGTTTCTTTTTTTCTGTCTTTTGTGCTGTCAAACCGGCTAAAATATTTCGAGTGCGCATCCATGAGGAAAAACGGAATTTAAGGAAACGTCTTATTTGTACCTCGGCAACACACACCCGACTATAAGTATTCAATAATGTATGTATGCTCTATGATTTGTACTGCCGTCGCGGAACATCAAGCATCTCGCGCTCAAATCGAACGCCTCTTCTGTGCCCTCTACAATCGTCGGTTCGCCTACTCGTATATCATTTTTTAAATCTTTTGATTCGCGGATCTCTTGAGATAGAGTCGTCGTCAGTCTGCTGCCTCTATAAACTATTTGTCTCTTACCCCACGCTCGACGGAAATCCAAAAAAAAAAAAAAAAACGATAAACTTTACAACGTAATGGAAGCGAGGAGGCTGAAACTCGAAGCGGAAATGAGCAAAGTATCGTTTTGAGCGGAATCAATGTCGCAGCGTATCCGGCTGTTCGCCCTTTACGTTACAACATTGAAAACGAAACAATTGAGAAGAGAAAGAAACAATGAAGTAGCGTGTGTTTCAAGCGAAGACGTGTCGATGGCTATTTTTGTATATATGCGTTCGGATACCGGCTGCTCAGAAGGCAGTCGGCAGAGGATGCTTCAGTACGTTCCCGAGCGAGTCCTCGGCGACGACGGTCAGAGGAACTAGGCATTGCGGCGGCGGAAGCGGTACCAGAGCCTCCAGAGGTGGACGAGTGCCCGGAAACTGGCGGGAACTCACGACCATTCCACCGGATGATTCTCGCAATTCCATAACCCGGACGCCGTACCGGGAGCGAACCATGTTCCTGAGAACGAACGAAAAACCTCATCACCACTCGATCTCCCTGACAAGCGCACACGGAGAAAAATAGTTCTGTTTCTCTAACAAAATGTAGATTGTTAACAATTTATTGTTGTGGCAGCAAAAATATTTGGCTGCTACAACAAAATATTTGCAGCCACTACAAAATCTTTGCTGCCACAACAAAATATTTGCTGCCAGAACAGAATATTTGCTGCCAGAACAAAATATTTGCTGCCACAACAAAATATTTGCTGCCACAACAAAATATTTGCTGCCACAACAAAATATTTGCTGCCACAACAAAATATTTGCTGGCACAACAAAATATTTACTGGCACAACAAAATATTTACTGCCACAACAAAATATTTGCCGCCACAACAAAATATTTTGTTATCCATGTTAACTCGGTAAAAATCAGTTATGGTAACAAAATTCTTGTCCCAACAATTTTTCTCCGTGCATATTGGGGAACTTTGGGTGGATGGAAAAGAAGCAAAGCGCTCAAAGAACTGCCTTCCTCACCTTTTTCCATCGTAGTCGATCTCGTGATGATCCCGGGTACGCAAGTTGTCGACCCTGCTGTTGAACCAGCGATGATAGGCCAGCAGGGCCGCGCAGGAAGGGCCCCAGAAGGTTCGATCTGGTTGCGAGCAAGGCTCGAGTGTCGTGAGAGTCTTGGCGAAGGATCTGTTGAGTTCGGGGCTCGCAGGTGCGGAGAGTCTTCCGGGCTGCGGTCGCGGGCTCGACGACGGCGAGGGTCTCGAAGTTTCGGAGAGCAGTCGTCCCCGTCTGGGACTGACGAGCATCGGTTCCTGAACGGTGACCGTCACGCTCAGGGGTCTGCTTAGAGCGATCGTCGTGTGCTGAGGGTCTCTCCGAATGGGATTGCGATTGAGGTCGATGCCGCAGCCACCGACGAAGACGCGATCGACGTAGTCGAAACCGCGTCCCATGATGCCCTCGCGAGTGTGTCCCAGGTCGAAGGTGTGACCGAGCTCGTGGAGCACCGAGCCGAGCGTCGTCGCCAGACAACCGCCGTGGGTGCCGCGATAATTGCTGTCGTCCATCAGATACTCGGTGTCGACGATGGTGGTGTCGAGAAACTTAGGGAGTACCTGAGCCATGCATGTGGGCCATGTGTGAAGACAAGCGGAGCCGAAGAGCGCCAATCCACCGCCGCCGAGTGCGGCGTGTCCCTGAGTCCGCGCCAGGGTGGCCTCGTGGGTCCTCGGGTTGGGAGCTCCTCGGTACCTCGTGCACGAGAGAAAAGCCATGTACTTCCGGTCTCTGGAGGCCAACGGTCCCGTCATGAGCTCCCGGCCGAGGAACTCCCACAGCTCCTTCTGGGACATCGCCCTCGCACGATCGACGTGGAGCATGCTGTGCATCACGAGACACTCCGGACCATCCAAGTCTCGCTCCAGCTGGAAGGTCTTGCGACCGTGTCCGGCCTCTCGCAGCTTCTCAGCGGTCAGGGTCTGCAGCAGCCGCGCTCCCAAACCTATCCTAGTCGCCGCGCTCTCCGGCGAACGGTCCTCTCCTCTGGGACCCTGGAAGTATCCGTCGTGACCGTCGCATATGACGTACAGCGGCGTCACGCGTAATCTCGTCGTTCTCGGCTCGTGTATCAGGGTGAATTTTCTCTTGAACCTCCCGGCCTCGAATTCCATCCTGTTCGAGCCCAGAGCCAGGTCCAGCAGGACCCGGAACTCTCCTCCGACGACCGGCCATTGCCCCGCGAAATTCTTCGGACCCCTCACACTCACGAACGAGCACAGAGCGGGCGCGCGACCGCGTATCAGGGCGAGACTGTAGGTCAGTATTTCACCGTCGACGAGATTCGTGATAACGATACCCTCGTTGTTTCCGTTAGTGGCGATAAATCCATTGCGGTGATGGTTGTCCGTCAGGGTCGCGTCGGCAAGTACCTGCGAATAACAAGTTTTGGTTCTTTTTTTTTGCTCCAGCTGCGCGACCGAACTACCCTGGACTCTGGCACTCGGCCAGATTGTGAGGATCAATTCGTCAGAGGATTTCGAGGAGGATTATTTGTTTTAGTTAATGATAAGCTGATCCGCAGATCGAATAACCTTCGGAATCATGGGATTACTGGTATAGCGGATGTGACAGCGTGGCAAAACTCTTCCGAAGCTACCGGGGCGGAAAACCCCGCGTTTCCAAAAAAAAAAAAAAAAAAAACAAACAAGCAGGCGACTCGTGGCTACTGGGAAGTCTTAGCTTGAGAAGTATCACTCACTACCTGCCACTCCAAGGCCAAGATCAATGTTTTTTAAACAAAAAGTACTAAACTGCAGCCATGACACTGCGTCAACGGTGTCGCCATCGGTAATTCTTGATCCGAGTTTGATTCGACGCTTCCCAATTTTCACGACCGACTGATGGTAACCATGAATCGACCGGTGGTTATCGAAGACATTCATTCGTTTGATCCATTAATTGTTGTTTTTATTTGATTGGTTCTTTTTTTATTGCGTTTTTTTTTTATTGGGAACAGTCAATCCATTTAGTAGGTCATGGCAAAAATCGAACAAACAAATGTGTTATCATGCGATAAATTCGTGTCAATGTATCGCCGGACTATACCGCAATCTGGCGACCGAAAGCAAAACTGTTGGCGCGATTGGGAAACCGTTCCCTCGTCGGGCTGCTACGCGGTACGGACTTTCAACGAGGAATTAGATACTAATTCAATAAGTGGATGAACCGACGAGCCTCCCGATAACCAAAACAATCGATCGTAAGACTATTTGTTTATTCATTGACTCGAAGTCGTGGGCACGAACGAAATTGTACACGGAATCATTATATCATCGCGATACTCTAATTTTTGCGATAAAAGACTATTGAGGTGTTTTCGTACTGCGCAGACAAAATAAGTTGATGGATGCTAAAAAATAAAAATATAAGGTTTATACATTAACAAACATTTGTTATCAACAAACGATGACGAATTTTTCTCACATGCATTTTACATTTATTGTTGTTGCAAGAAATACAGTTTGTTGACAAATAAAAGAAAATTGTAAATTTGTCGCAAAACCGAAATTGCTGACTTTGTGGACAAGAAATCTTTGTCGAACGTACAAATGTTTTTTTTTTATTTTTTTACCATTTACAAAAGGTCAAAACATTGCGACGCGATACACTCGTGCAATCCAATAAGCTTTTCATGAGTCACGTGTGAGTGTCGGGTGTCAAGAGAAACCCGATTGGGGAACGATGAGACGGATTATTGGGGATTACAAGTAGCGAGGGTCGACGCGTGTCAGACAACACCAGGCCGTACTTTCGGCGGCGCCGGGGCGAGCGTGCTGACGGAGGATACGCGTGTGACTCACACAGGGCCATCGCGGGTGCAAGTCGGGTCAATGCGATAAGGAAGAGAAGTTTGAGCTCGTTCGAGGATTGAAAAAAAAAATAATAAAATAGATGTTGCGAACACAACGGCGAAGGATACGAAGCGGTCGTTGCGAAATGGTCAAGCGAGGATTTAATCTCGGGAGAGAAAACTGGGCGAGGGTAGTGAACTTACCATTTTGCAGGAAACGCGATGGTAGGACTTGCCGCAGAACGACGAACGGCCTGCCGGCTCCGAACATGCGGAGAGACTGTGGCGCCGGGACGTCGGACGGTGGACGCCGGTACTACGGCGCCGCTGCAGCGGCGCATGCAGCCTTTCTGTCCGCGCACCCGCACTACCAACCCCTTCCCCATCGCGCTCGCCACCCTCGAGCGAACCTTCCTCATCCCGGACGCCGGCAACCCCCCTCCTCGGCGCCTCCCCGCCGCCCCCCGCGTGGGCTAGAAACACTGCACCGGGATATCCCGCGACACGACGTGACCAGCCATATAATTGCGCGACACTCCGCACGATCTATAGCCCAGCTACTCCGGCGTAATCAGCCGAAATGCCAAAGCCCAAAACGCCCCCTTGAGGATGCATCGTTGGACCAGTCGGGCGTGTTTCCACGCAAACAAACTGAAACGTGGCGATGCCACGAGCCAATGGTGCGCATTAATTCATGCACAAGCCACCGGAATCCCTGGCGGAACTTCGTCGTGAAGCGGCAGTTGGCCAATTGATCATTCGGGACTGCGCGGATGAGGAGGCCTTGCGAGGCGGTGGCCGATTCATCAATTGTCAGCACTTTTAGTGCGGGATGAATCTTCCAACCGGAAGCTTCCCTTTTAGCATCTCTACATGAAACACAAGCATGATAGCCAACCGGCCCAGATTGGTGCGCCAAGGTAACTTTTATCCCAGTATCCTGGAGCTTCATTTTTGGGGATTTTCCAAAACCGTTACACGCGTCGGACTTTCTCAGAACAAGAATGTTTTCGAAACTACGATGATTCATTAGAATCTCTAGAATGTCGGGGCAAGAGTTAGCGTGGCGCACCGATCGATCTGTTGGGCTGGAGTCGATTGCAAAAACCAGCCGAAATCCAACCCAAAGTCACGGTTGGGCGGTTCCTGAAGGGAGGCACATGACCGCAGCCTTGAACTGTCAGCAGTCGGAACTACCAGGCCTCGAGTTGCAGATAGTATACAATTCCATCCATCGATCGATCATATTTCGACATGCGAATTGTTACAACGATTACTTGTACGAATATAGGGGAAGTGGGGAATATGGCCCGGTCCATATATCATTGATTTACGTGTTAATCGAGATGGGCCATATTCACCACTTTTACCCTAACAGTCGGTAAGTGCCGAAGGACCAAACTCGAACGATCAAACTCGGGTCGGCCTTGATAGCGATTGGATACTCGAATTATTGCGATTTCTTTTACGAGTATAGGGGAAGTTCGGAATATGGCCCAGTCCATATATAATTGATTTACGTGTTAATCGAGGTGGGCCATATTCACCACTTTTACCCTGACAGTCGGTAAGTGCCGAAGGACCAAACTCGGGTTGACCTTGATCACGATTGGATACTCGAATTATTACGATTTCTTCTACGAATATAGAGGAAGTGGGGAATATGGCCCGGTCCATATATCATTGATTTACGTGTTAATTGAGGTGGGCCATATTCACCACTTTTACCCTAACAGTCGGTAAGTGCCGAAGGACCAAACTCGAACGATCAAACTCGGGTCGGTCTCGATCACGATTGGATACTCGAATTATTACGATTTCTTCTACGAATATAGGGGAAGCGGGGAATATGGCCCAGTC
Organism: Ichneumoninae sp. A BG-2022a; assembly: GCA_030522665.1. NCBI lineage: Eukaryota > Metazoa > Arthropoda > Insecta > Hymenoptera > Ichneumonidae > Ichneumoninae sp. A BG-2022a. The sequence continues at coordinate 12,015 of JAPYZC010000293.1, forward strand.
CATATATCATTGATTTACGTGTTAATCGAGATGGGCCATATTCACCACTCTTACCCTAACAGTCGGTAAGTGCCGAAGGACCAAACTCGAACGATCAAACTCGGGTCGGCCTTGATCACGATTGGATACTCGCCAAAGTCACGGGGTAAGAGTGGTTCGAACTTTCCTGCGACGAATGTAGGCGACTGCGAAAACCCTTTCCATCGCGACTCGTCGGAACCTTCGTAGCTCCGAACTTTGGGCGACGGCGAAACATTGTCCCGTTACAACTTTCCGTTGTTGACAGTAGCGAGACGGATGAATGTGAGATGGTAAGGATTGAGCAACCGTCGAGAGAGGCGAGCTTCTTCGTGGGTCTGCTCGTTTCGTTTCAAGGTAAATAAAAGCGTACTCTCGGGTTCGTTACGAGTTCGCGTCTCGTACGTGAACTCGGGAGTTACGCAAGTATTTTACCGAAGCGAGACATTGCGGGTATGGGCACGCGCACGTAGCGCAAACACCGAGCCTATTCGAAACGAAAGCCAGGAAAGAGAAAAGGGAAGGAGAGTAAGGAGCGTCAGTGAAACGCCTCGGTGTCGACCTACTGCGAGAAAACCGATCGAACGAGAACCACTCTCTGCTCTATTATCTTAACTGTACCGTTCTCAAAAGTCGATTTGCACTTTAACCCTTCGCGGCCTATTTCGCTCAGCCGCTCGCTTGGGGAAGCGTTCGCGGAAACGCGCCGATCATTTTTTTTCCATATGCTTTTCGCAAGGTCGGCACGGATGAGAGACACGCGGGGGACTCTTGTCGGAGAGCATAGGCGAATCGTTCGTTGCTGGTACGGACGGAGAGTTCGTACACTCTGGGAGTCACCAGACGTTTTCGCGCAAGCGTGTCAAGGTCGACGCAGAGACTCTGCATGCTGCGGCAGGTTGGCAGAGTCTCTCGCTCCTGTAGAGCATCGAGCCAGGTGCATCGAGGCACGAGTTGCAACGATAATTTCAATCTCGTGCTTTACCTACGTATCGTGTATGCCATTAGATCGTAAGCAGAGAGTCGGGGAACGGAGCAATCAATATGGAAAATACCGTAGGGAATGTGCGGTACCGCTCGTGGCCGCTCGTGACGACCTGGGGCACCGATTTTTCGTGGTATTTGTGAGGCCCGGATCGACAAAGTTCGATCGTCAAAAAGGGGTGGGCAAGAAACGGAGGCCGCTCTGGCGAGCTTGCAGCTATAAATCTGTTAATTGTTGAGCAGAAAATGAAATTCGTTATAGTTGCTCTGAGCACCCGCGGAACATTGCCATTCGGGATAAAATGGGTTACCTTTCAACCTAAACACCCAGAGTCGGCATTTCATCCAAGTCTCTCCGTGTTTCAACGAACTTTTCTTAAAATTTTGGAGTGCTCCATTTTGCAGTGTCCAAATACAAAATGCATATGGAAAATACGCTAGGGAATGTGTAGACTGGTCGTGACGACCTGGGGCACCGATTTTCAGCTGTATTTATGAGGCGTGGGCCCGCATCGACAAAGTTCGATCGTCAAAACTGGGTAGGTAAGAAACGGAGGCCGCTCTGGCGAGCCCGCAGCTATAAATCTGTTAATTGCCGAGCAAAAAATGACATTCGTTATAGTTGCTCTGAGCACCCGCGGAAAATTGCGGTTCGGAACAAATTGGGTAACCTTTGAACCTAAACACCCAGAGTCGGCATTTCAGCCAAATCTCTCCGTATTTCAATGAATTTTTCTTAAAATTTTGGAGTACCCCATTTTCCTCCATGTTCCCATTTGGCAATGTCCAAATGCAAAATGCGATATTCAATATTATCGAAGTTCTTAGTTGAGGAGCTGAATTTGCCTCGTGGTAGGAAATTAATGTTCCACATGCTCTTAGACCCAACCGCGTCATACCCAATCTTCGTTCGTAAAAGACGCTCGCGTTTCTCGAAAGTGTGGCGAGTCATAAGTGATACTTAGAGGCGGGGTTCCCGTAGCCTCCTTACCCACTCGTGATTTTCCTTTTCAGGCCCTATTACGGAACGTTAATTATGCACCTTCCTCAGGGTTAATTGCTCGTCGGCTCGGCGAGGCGACTGTCGGACGCTTTTGGCGATCGATCGCGACGGGTTTTCCTTCCTCTCTCCCGTCCGGTATCCCCGAGAGCAACAAACCGCGGGGGAAAGCGCGCGATGCGTCGCACGACTAAAGTGCGTATATCGAAAAGATCGGTACGAGCTCTACCCGAGCGGCACGTGCCGATCGTTTCCTCGCTCGTACCGATGTCCCACGTGTACAAGTAGCTCACACGAGTCGTTAATCGTCTCCTTATAACTCTCATAAAATTTAGCCGAAGGTGTAACGCGCGACTGTTGTCGATCGACGCAAGATCTATCGTCGAAATTCTCGGCGCGATCGTTTGTAGACGCGCGCGCCGCGACGGCGCAGTCGAGCGGCGACGCCAACGGGCGGAGAGAGGGGGGCGATCTTTTTTTCGTAATCGAAAGAGAACGGTGGAGAGGAAGGTGCTCCATCATTCGCCGCTGAAGGCAGGAAGGAAGCGCGAAGCGAGTGTTGTTTTCATTACAGGTTGCACGAGGCAAAAGCGTCGGCCCGGCAGAACCGGAGGAGCCGCGGGAGAGCCGGAGGATGTCGGGACACGGAGGAGGTGGAGATATTGCGCTTGCCTATTATTGCCTATGCAGGAGATAGTAGGCCAACTTTCGAGATGACAGTTTTATCTCGGTGCAATCCGAGAGCGTTCAACTGCATAGGCAGAGGTGACTCCACACACACACACACACACGGCGGGCAATTCTGGATCGTGAGAACGGCGAAATCGAATCCGTGGGCATATCGAGTCCTCGTTATTGTGTGTCGCACGACTTTTCGAAGAAGCTTCGATAAATAATCATCGCCGTGTTATCTCGCCTCGATGCCCGAGACGGCGAATTTTAATTCGCGCTTTGCCGACTTCGCTCACGGTGCGCGTGGGTTTCCCTCACTGTCGAGAGTGCGTCGACGGAATAACGAGGGGACGAAGATGACGCTGTCGTCTGCTATGAAATTTTATTTTTAATCGGGGTTTTTTGTTTCAAGCATTTGATGAAAGAACAGTTAGGCCCAGCACGGAGAAAAATTATTGGTCGATAGACAGATCTTTCTTGTTAATTGAACGATTTTTCTTTTTGTCAACTTAACGATTTTTTCTATTGTCAACTTAACGATTTTTCGTTTGTCAACTTAACGTTTTTTCTTTTGTCAATTGAATGATTTTTCATTTTGTCTACTTAACGGTTTTTCGTTTGTCAACTTAACGTTTTTTCTTTTTTCAACTTAACGATTGTTCTTTTTGTCAACAAACTGTATATTTTAATTGAAAAAAATTGTAACACTAAAAAGACAACAAACGCCGATCTTTCTGTGCAAGAAACTATCGTTAAACGCTCGAACCTTTTTGTTACCTCGAGCCATTTTCTCTCGAATCAGTTGCTTCAACAAATTATTAGTTCCCTCAGCTCGCAATTAACATATTTTTTTGAGTGCGCGGTAAAAGCCAGCGCAGTGTAAACATCGGTAGGAAGGCAGTTTCGAGCGAGTTGACGATCTCGTTCTTCGCCGCCTCTTTTTTTTCCTCTTTCTCCCGCGGCCGAGGCGATCGTGTGTCGAATCGGTGTGGCGAAAGAAGCGTGTGAGACACGCTCGGGATTAGTGCCAAGTGGTAAGAGTGGTCTTCACCCGTCTTCGAGAGGAGCGCGAGCATCGTTGCTAGATGAGAGTAGGTACGGCCGTTCCGGCCGGCCGGGACTCGAGGCGGCGCGTTAAACTGCTCGCTCCGCAACGACGACGACGACGTCGTCGTCGAGAACGACGGCGACGACGATCGCCGGAGCTCTCCGCTGGTGGCTGGAGGTTAGCGACCGTGAAAGTACTCGTTGCAAGTGGGACGGCCATTTTTTTTAAATCGTTGCGACGATTGCGTGCGCCCACAACCGACCTACATCCGCGAGGTCGATGCGCCTTGCCCGCGGCACGTCCAGCGCGCGCGAGATCGCCGCTACCAGCCCGCGAGTGCGCTCGGCGCAGTTTCCTCGTTCTCTTCTCACCTTCCTTCGTCTTGGTCACCGTTTACGCTCCGAGCAGCGGCGAACGAGAGTCCCGCGCACAGCTCTATGCGGCACGGGCATCGCACGAAAGAAAGTGCAATTCCTAAACGATCTCATCCCGATTACTTTTTGCCTCTCGCACACACACACACGCGCACTCGCGGGATGCGTCGGGCGCGACGACGCGTTTAGTCACTTTGTTCGCGGGACAAACAGCTGCGATTTTCTTCTCCATCCGCTCGCCTTGGCGCTCGAGAGCTTTCTTCGAAATTCCTATCGTACATCCGTTTCTTCGCGGTCTCGTGTCTGAACAGAGCTTCGCGATGCGCCGGGCGAAAGTTCGGCAGACCGGAAAGAAAGGTTTGTATATTTAAGAAAATTTCGTTGCCACAATTTCTTTTCGTTTTGTTAAAAGTATAATTCGGCGATATTTTTTGTTGAATGTAGAAAGTCAACGCTCGGGTTGATTCTCCCGAGCTTTCTTGGAAATTCCTATCATACATCAATTTCTTTGCGTTCTTGTATGTGGCCAAAGCTTCACGATGCGATAGCCAAAACTAGGATACACGGAAAAAAAAGGTCTGGACATTTAACAAACATTTCATTATCGAATTACTTTTTTCAGTTAAGAAAGTACGATAAGGTAGCAAAAAAAATTGTTTCTCTTGAATGTAGAAACTTTTTTTCTACAGCTTTTTTACGGATAAACCGGAGCGCTGTACAATTCGGAACGACGCAGCCTGAGGTTGAGGATTCGAGCACGTGTCGTTCATCACGCGTAGCTCTTGACGCTTGTTGTGGTCCTACACTGAGAAAAAGAAATCGTTGAATTAACCAAGGCTGTGACACACGTTCAAAGGCCTTATCAGATTAGTAGAACAAAAATGTTTGTTTTGAAACATTTTTGAACTGAGAGGCGAATAGTCGTTTAACAAAACAATGTTTTAGTTGTGCCAACCGAATAATAGCTTTGAACGAATGTTCGTTGATTCAACCACTTTCTTTTCAATCTAATGGGGATTCCTCGAGTCATCGATGTCCTCATCTTTTCACCCTTCCGGATTTCTCGCCATGCTTAAAATTCAATTTCTTGTCTATCCGCGTGCGGAAACAGCGCGGACGGTCTTGCCGTATCGATAGCTTCGAGAACCGAAGCGCCAACGAAAAAGTATGAAAGCGCATGAGCTCGTTCGGGTTTATATATACACACGCGAAATGCCCCAGGTACAAAGCAGGAAAGAAAAAGCCGTGCATTCTGGTGTCCGCCTGCCCGGGCTGTGTACGAAACGTTCGGAGTACTTATTTTCTCTTGCGAAATCGGTTCGGCCCAGTGTCAACGAACTCTGTACCCGCAGAGCCGGAGAAAACGCTCGGAACACAAAGAAATTTTCGAGCTATCGATACGCATCTGCGCCACAAAAACTGGTCCGCATTTAGCAGTAATAGTGCATTTATTTGTAATATGCCGGATGGTGCAATTTTTTTAACAGAGACATGACATAACATAGATTAAACACAGCGAGTGAGAAGACATACATTGCCAATTGGTCATCGACGTAAGAGTGGATAGTTGACATATGTTTATGTATATTGCATGTGATGGGTGCACTGAACAAAAATGTGCTTGCAGGCTGCCGAAGAAAAAAATGTTTGTTCCAATTGTACTTTCAATTCTTACAATTCCATATGATATTGAAACAATCACAGCAAGACTGTCAAGGTAACATGTTATCGTTTCAATCCGGTATGAAATTGTACGAATTCAGAGTAGAATTGAAACAACGTTTTTACTTCATTGGCAACCCGCAAGCAAATTTTACTTGATTCAATGATATTTTTTTTCTGTGTGATTAACTTTGCATATCATATTTTTGAGCAGGTTGCACACATAGCGGTTTTACACGGAGAAAACAAATTGTTCGGACAGCAAGAATTTTGTTACCATAACTCATTTACCTGCTTAACAAAATATTTTGCTGTGGCATTAAATATTTTGCTGTAGCAGCCAAATATTTTTGCTGCCACAACAATAAATTATTAACGATCTACATTTTGTTAGAGAAACAGAACAATTTTTCTCCGTGTATATTTTCTAGTTGCATGGTGGCGAATCTTCTTGTAAGTTCTTTGATTCTCATTTCTACGGGTCTATTTTTTCTATGGGCCTGTAGCTTGGCATAGAAGAGTACTTCGTGGGTGAACCGCATTAATTTTCCTGAAATTCTCGAATCGCTCTCAACACGCCCGATCGGCGGATTTCCTCGAGGAAGCGCCGGTCGGCAGTTTGCAAAAATCAGAGAAAGAGAAACCCGAGTGAAAAGTCGATCGGTATCGGCGAACGAAAAGTTCCTCCCGTTGCCGGACGGGGAAAAAACGGTGAGGTCTGCCCCGTCGTTGGCTCATCCTCTTCTTATTTAGTCGCCGGCCGGAGATATCTTTCGCCAAGTTAGTCTTCTTTCCTCGCTTTCCCGGAGGCCTCGATCTTTTACTCTCTCGACGCGATAGACAGAGAGCCCGCACACAGACGGACGGACACACGCACGATGATCCAGAATACCCGAGAAGAAACGTTTACTTTTCGATACACTCTCCCGCAAAGTATAGATATCTCTCTGTGCGCCTCGATAGAATCATACCCGATCGGCATGTAGGTCCGCGGGGGGGAGACAGTTTGAATGGAGAAGAGAAACGAGGCGACCGAGGATCTAGAGGTGAGTAACCGCAGGGAGCGCGCTATCGGCTCGTGGCGTCTTTACCTCCGGGAAAACGTAAATTAAAGCATAAAAAAAAATTAAAAAAAATAATACATAAGCTCCAGGCTCGAAATAGGTATAATCATGAATTCTAATCGGCGTTAACTCTCGCGATGCTCTTCCTCCTGCCTCGAGTTTCTTATCTCCTCTCCCGGCGAGCCGCAACCCCGCGCCCGGCGCCGTAAGTCGGTCGATTATAAATAAAAGTACAACATTTGTTGTCGACACTCCGCGCTCCACTTGCGGCGAGGCACCACTTTCATAACAGAAAGAGCGATCGGCCGGTGGAAGCCCGGGCGTTCGAGAGCTGGAAATTGGAAGAGGAAGGAATAAATCGGCCGTCGCGGCGACGAGAGAGAGGCGGGACACCACGGATTCACCTTAAGAATTGCGACAACACCCGAGGCTCGGAGTCGCTCGTTCGGGCGCCGGTGGATGCGACGGAGCGCCGCTCAGGAGACGCGCCCAGTTGAATAAGAGAGCGGGGCTTTCCAGTTTCGAGCGGAAAGAGCGTGCCGGCTCGCGATCTCTTCTCGATCCGGGCTCTCCTCTTTGCCGTGTGTGCGTGCATGTACGCGCATGTCTTCTGGTTCTCGCTGGAACGAGAGGAGCCTGGCCTGGACAAAACGAGGCCGTACTCGCCTCGGTGTCGAGACCCCTTCGTCGTGCTCGGTCAAAGATCGCACGAAGCTTCCAGCGGGTCGAGCCTATCGCCGCGTCATCCTTGGGACAAATTTCATCCACGCACGTTCAGTGTTTCTTCGACTTCGGGAGATCTCGCGGCTCGCTCTTCCGCCTCTGTAACTCGAAGCGTCGATCGGCTCGTCGCGATGTTTTCGTCAAGGCAATGATCGAGGTGGAACGAGGATCGCCGGCTCGAGCCAATGACCTCCGGAAGTCTTCCGCCTTCGGCATACTTTGACTCGAGACCGCGACGGTGCGTTGATCCGCCGAAGGATTTATTCAAAAGAGGATGAAGACCGCGAGGTGGAAGCGGATGGAGGCGAGCGGAGGCCAAGGGTACAACGAGAATCGCGTTGCTCTTGTACGTAGTAAACGATCGGAGCGGACTCTCTTCCCTCTCGACACTCGGTCTTCTCCTCGCTGTCAGGTGAAAGCAGGGAGAGCTGCCTCCCGAAGGCTGTGTATTTTTATTTAATTTTTTTTCTTTCTTTTTTTTTTGTACATAGTCGAGGAATATCGTCTTCGCGGCGATGAACCTCGTGGATCATTCAGCCGGTTTATCGAGGCGTCGTATCCTTGTTGCTCGATGATACACGCGGATGGAGGCGCAGAACTTTTCCCGAAAATCGTGGAAATGTTTCTTCGATTGGCCGCTGGCGCGGGAAGCATTGCGAACGAAAGCTGAATGGACGGATCGGTTCGTCGATTTCCGCTAACATAATGTGTCTTATAAATAAATCGTCGAAGTGATTTTGTTTCTTTTCGATACAATATTGTTGTATTTTCTACCTTCAAAAAAAATCTCAAGGATTTTTTCACTTGTTCGAAAGACCCCATCGAACAATCAAACGTGGGGGATTTTTGTTAAAATGTTTCTATCGCCGAGAAACAAAAATTACGTTTAAAAAAGAAACACGTTTTTTGTTGCCTGAAATCTGCGGACGCCCGCGGTAGTCTGTCGCTCCGCTGGCAGCAAGAAGCAAGAACAGTGAGAAATGCGAAAGAGAGTGAGAACGTACACACAACGAGGTGACACGCAGGAGAGTGAACGACGTCGGTGTACAGGCTGTTACTACTTCTCCACTTCCACTTCCACTACAACTACCAGTGCAGCTGCTGCTACTGCTATTGCTGTTGCGGAGAGAGTAGGCCAATGCCAGTGTCAGCGGCTCGGCTAGTCAGCCACCCAGCAAACTTGATCGTGAAAACAGAAAAACGACGACTATGATGCCGCGATTACGTTCGTTCCCGCGACGTTTATTTATAGAGAGAGACCCCACGCCGCGGTCTCTCCGAGAACGCCGGTCGACGAGAACGTCAGTTTCGATCCGGCCAATCGTCGAGCTCATCCGCTCCGAAATAAAAGTAACGCACTATGCGATTGTGACACGCATCTCGTTGGTTCACGCGATAATTGCCGGCGATATTTCGTAAGGTTACTCGCTCGATATATACAGATATACAAACCGTATTGTGTACATATATTTTAGATCATATGTGCGAGAAGTCGAGAGATTAAAAAAAATATTAATCGCACCGCCGGAGATATCACGGACTATAAATATACGACATAGCCATATAGAAGAGCAGCCGTGATAGGATGTCCTTTGAGGTCGTTCGCTAGACAAGAGCCACAGCTCCAATGCTCGCTGGTTCTAATAATGGGGAGAGGACGATCACGACTCTCCGATCCGATGAGGATATGTGGATCATTGCCACTGCTGCGATAAATATGCAATGCTGCTGGAAAGAAGATGACGTCGACCGCACTATCGCACATACACGCCGCGGCAGTGTTTCTCAAACGGTTTGGGTCGTCTGTCCGTTCCGCGGATATCGATGTAGATCGGTCGATTTGCTTCATTGCATAAATTGATGATGAAAAATAAAGAAATTTAATTTAATTATATTAATGGACTTTAAAATTCAAATACATAGTGTTAATACTATCCTACATGTATCGACGATCGGACCATGCAAAATATTGCCAATAAATACAATTACTAATACTTAAATTAATTATGCTTTTAATGGACTGAGATGGATTCGATTAAATAGTTATTTTTCCTGGTAAGGTAAACGTCCCGGTGGCCGGACAAAGCATGCGTGCAAGAGAGGTGGACATGCGATCTTTCGTGCATGTCCGGGAACCGGAACTGCTCCCTTAGATGTGCGACCACTGGTACTAAAACTTAGATATTTAAATTTTGGTCGGATTTTGGACATTGAGGAAAAAGAAATGGCCAAAGTCAAACATACTTTATTTCGGTAATCGTCAGATCATTTTTTTTTTTTTTTTAGAGTGAGGATATTTTATGGAAATAATATTGAATCGTACCAAAAACATGTGTTATGGCGAATATTGGGGGATAAAAATGAGACTGATTTTGGTACATTTTCTATTGTCAGCGGAGATTGAAAATTGAGAGACTCTGGCATATCCATGACATCCTCATTTCACGCGCGACATGCAGATATAAAGTTGTTACTACTAACCTAGACATACTAGTTGGTATCTGGTTCATTGTCGCAATTCCTTGTGGCACCTCCTCTCCTCTCGATATATGCATTATAATGCAGGCTCAACTCAGGGTAGTCACGAGAGCGCTCTACCGGCCTCGGACCGCTCACGGTACTGCGAAGTTGTAACTCTTAGAGCGCTCCGAAGCGTTTTGAAAATTGCAAAAAAAAAAATCAAAAAAATAAAGAAAATATTGTACAATTGATTATTAGCGGAAATGCAAAACACGGATAAGAATTGCCAACGGGGCCTTTGATTAACTTTCAATAAAAGCACTAAACCATTTATGAGCCACAGGGGAAATGTTTGCATGATGTAAGCGTATCGTTAGACCTACATTGGGGCAAAAGGAAATCGACTGTCCGCCGAGGCTGTAGAAATAAAAAAAAGTAAAAAGGAGGAAGAAGCGGCGCTCGCGGCTCTGCCGGTTACTCCGGGCTTCTACTCCGTTACGAAACTGCCGGATGATTTTGAAACGATTTTGGCATTGACGATGGCGACACGCGCCTCAGCCTACAACACCGATAGATGAAGACACTCGAAAACCCGTGGTGGTCGGGGAAGGGCATCGTTCAGAGCATCGACCCGATCGAACGATTTTTCTTTTTCGATTCCGTAATTCAAACGGTCCCTCCTGTGTTATGGGGAAAGACGTTCGATCAGGTTTTCGCGGCGTTAGTTCCAGTGAAGACCTCCGACCTCGCACGGTGGTTTCTCAAACTCTCGGGGGCAAAATGGGCACGCTCGAAACTGCAGCAACGAGGCATATGGAACACCGCAAATATTTTTCGAACAATTCATTCCAACAATTAGAGAGGGTGGGCTAAAATAGTACCAATTAGTGTACCTCCTAGTAGTAGCAAGAGAGAACTATTGCCAATGCTTAATATTTATAGTTATCTTCTTATAGGGTAAAAGTGGCGAATATGGCCCACCTCGATTATTCTTATGGATTGGTTCATATTCCCCACTTTTACCCTACTTATTTGATTCCTAATGACAATTGTATACCGAGGCAAAGGGCCTGACCTTCTGCCCTTTGTGTATCTCCTAAAATTTCGTAAAATCCAAAAACGTCACTTCTCGCCATGACGATTAGTGTGGTGTCCCGAAATAATTATTACAGATTTAATTTTTTGTTAGTGAAGAGTCATTCCGATCCGTTCCACCCCAACATTCTCAGGGGCAGAAAGGATACGCTTGAAACTTCAGCAACGGGACAAAATGGAATAACCCGAAATTTTTCAAACAATTTATTCGAACAATTGAATCCTGGGATAAAATGGGATCAATGGGTGTGCCTCCTAAACTTGCGCAAAATCCAAAAACGTCAATTCTCGCCATGACGATCAGAGTGGTGTTCCGAAATAATGATTACGAATGTAATTTTTTTTTGTGAACAGTCATTCCGTTCCGTGTCACCCCAACATTTTCAGGGGCAAAATGGATGCGCTCGAAACTGCAGCAACGGGACAAAATGGAATACTGCGAAAATGTTCAAACAATTCATTCGAACAATTGAACTCTGGAATAAAATGTTGCGCCTCCTAAATCGGAGCACATTCCAAAAACGTCACTTCTCGACATGACGGCTAGGTTCGCCTCCAGAAATCGTTCTTAACCAATTAAATTGTTCGTCAGCGAACAGTCATTCCGGTCCGTTTTGCCCGTCCTTCGCTACATGCCCGGCTCCTAAGTACCTCGTTCCGACAGCTCGCCGATCCGAAGAGCCAATATTTGGCTAGACGACTGCTGGGGGTGCAGCGGCTCATAAAGTCCGAATCTCGGCGGCAGTTCGCGCGAGCCGGCTAAAGAAAGTGAGACCAAACATTGCTACTCCAGTTCAAATATTTGCGCGACCGAGCGCAGCGATTGCGCCTTCGACCCAAAAGTGAGAAAGATTTTTCGCCGTGACGGATAAAAAAAAGTCATCTCCGGCCACTTTTATCCCGTCGTCTCTCGTACCGGACAACGGTATACGCGCGACGATGCGCTTGTGTACCGTGCAGAGCGTTTCACGTTACGCAACACGCACGCTTAGCGCGAAAGCGTGCGTGTCATATAACTGGCATTACGCGTGTCATACACGCATACACACAGAACGCACGATGGAACACAGCGCGCAGTCTGACAGTCGGGCGGTTTCTTCGCTCGTCTTTGTCGCCTCCGCAGCTCGTCGCACAAACGGAGGCGGGGGCGGGGGCGGCGGCTGTGCGTGCGCTCGACGCATCGCGTAATCTTGCGCAAATTCATTTGGGACCCGCGATAACGTCGCCGAACGTGTGTACAACACGACGCGGAGCGCCGACAGCCCGGAATACAAATTACTCCGATCGTATCGCCGATCGAATATCACTTCTATTTCTATGGCTTCCAGTCTTTCTAATCCTTATTCGTTCTTTATGCTCTTCTGCCACTAGGGAGAGGGGAGGGGGACATCACATATCCGCGACTGTCGTAATGCACGGCGGGCGTCCCAGCGGGGATTCGTTATGGTGAGACAACTGGGAATCTTGCAGAAACTTGTCGGAAAAAATTGTTGCGTTGCGTAAACCTTTTATTTATTTATTTTTTCAACATTTATTGGACGATATGTCCTATAAAGCGCGGAGCTTTGCGCTGAAAAAATATATGGGGTAAAAGTGGCGTTGTCAAAAGTTTGTACTTTTTACGACTTATTTATCCACAAACACAATCTTTTATTTTTCGATCGCACCTAATTTTAGAAATAAAAGTGCATACTAAAATTGTTAATGACACAGGAAAGGAAGGGACGGGTTTGTATATTCAAACCCGGCGAAACGAATTTTTCGGTAAGTTAAGTTGTTTTTAGGAAACCTCGTATTCCGATATATATTTTTTTTACTGTATATATCATGACTTATGTGTTAATCAGGGGGCATAAATTCCACTCTTACCCCAATCGGATCAACAAAATTTCGGTCGGATGCGTTCAATTTTTTTTGTCCCAACCGAATGACGCATTTCAACGCATCTGCACGACGTTTGGTCAATTATTTTTCAGTGCATCAATTTTTTTCTTTTTTTTGCTAACTAAGGCAGGGTCGCTGGGATCCTGACCTTTGTGCAGATGTAACATCCTCCCGGGCCGAACGAGGAATTCGGAATCTCGTAAGTCCGACGATTACCAAACCCGGAAAGTCACTCCGGTGTCTAATCTCTCTCGAGTTTCTCTCTGTCGCTCGTCCACCGATGTTTCCACACTCGGATTCTGAGAAGAAAGTTTTCGTTTCGGCGAAGCGAACATGAGACGGTATCAAAGTCCGGTGTGGAAGATCGTCCCTGGCATCGATCGGTGTGAGACTCGCGACCGTTTTGTTATCGAAACGAGCCCAATCGGCGCTCTCCGATTGGGTCCGGTGTAATTGATCGGCCGTTATTCACGATTTGCCATTATAGGTATTCGAGAGGGATTGATTGATATTTATTCTAATGCCTCAGTGGTACTACGGGACAAATTACAAATTATGGTAAGAAGAAGTAACTTAAACTATAACACAATATTTCACAAAAGGAAGGAAGTTAGAATCGAAAAAATGGTACAAAGCACAGAGACAGTTGTCTCTAGAAGAGCTTTCAAGCCGGATAACCACAGGGAAGATAAGCCTAAATAAAAATCGGATAATAAAATGAAATAATGTAAAATTACCTAAAATGAAGACAAACAGAAAATAAACTTAACTCGTAAAATAAACAAAATAAAAATCGGCACCGGTCGAGTGTGTGGCGACCGGTTGAGTATGTGAGTTTTCTATGAGTTTTTATGGAGAGAATGGATAGAAAAATGTCGGTTTAAATAATATGGATTGTAATTGAAATTCAAGACGCATCGACCATTATATATTTATGTTTTGATATTATCAGCTACGCGAAGATGCTTGAAACGAGAATGTGCAGCAAGAGTTCGATTGACTTTTTTTGATTTTTTTCTTGTGAAAAGAAATGATGCGTGTCCTTGGTGAGTTAATTTATTTCGACAATTGGGGGTGAAAGGAATTTCTTTTTCGGTCAGGATGTTACGAAATATTTTATTGGATTTATTTATAGATTTCACAAGCGCGAGCATCGCGAGTCATCAGCGATTAGGAAAAGTACGCGGTCAATGGCAATTTCTCCCCGTTCGTCCGGCTCTTTAATTATAATAATCCTCGCGTTAGTATACTACAGCCAGTACACCGCGACAAACTTTTGAAACCCGCCCTCCCCCACTCCGTCTCGCGAAGAGACGAAGAAATGAGTTATTTTTTTTCGCAACATCGCCGCGGAGAGAGATTCGTAATAATATCCCCGGGTTGTGTGGCCGTTTAAGAAGATCAAGCCGGTGAAGTAACCGCTCGCAGGGAGAAAGAGAGGACCGACCGAAGAATTTTCGATTCACGTGTCGCCATAGGCGAACACTCTCGGGCCTTATTCATTTTCGGCTCACGAAAGCCGAATAAATTGTCGGCAGAAATGGCTCCGGCGGTTTGTCAGGATTGTCGCCGTCATCGTCGGCGCCCTGTCGTGTCAAGGACAACGCGTCTATCCCTCCGAGAAACGGCACGGGTTCCCCCCGGACCGATCATGCGCTCGCGATATTTCGCAGCGAAAATTCGCAGGTAAGAACGAAACGCTTTCGTCGCGGGGGAAAAAAATGAAAAGACCACACGTACGTTTTGCTACACGGGCGGTGCGCGGATTGTCCGGATGCTGTTCGTTCCGCCCGACCGGTCGATTGGACGGTACACAGTGAACAAAAATTCGTGCATTTATCAAACATTTATCTTTCCCCGAAAATTACACATTTTTTTTTTTTTGTTCACTTCACAATTTTTTTACGCGTTAAAATAAATTGGAATCGATTAATGATAAAATAAATTATAATCAATTAATGATAAAATAAATTATAATCAATTAATGGTGAAATAAATAGTAATCAATTAATTGTAAAATCGGGAAGGATTATGGGCAAGAAATATTCCATAAAATGTAGGAACCTTTTATACAGTGCAGAATCTACGTGTAGCCAGAAACGAGCTGATATCAACTCAACGCGAGGTTTACGATATGTTTTCTGCTCCAATTGATTTCCGTCCTAGCTACCGAAATTGCCGTCGAGGCATCGAGGGGTTGGGCGGTAAATACACCGATAGGACAGAAAATCCAATAAGCTGCAAAGATCGCCCCGCACGTAACTCGATGCTGTCGGGAAGAAGGAAAAAAAAAGCGGAAGCTCTAAGAGATTGGAGTGAAAAGAAATAATACATACGATAGCGGAATGTAGCCCGGTAAAGCTGTGTGCCCGACAACTACGCTCTGTCGGTGGACGAAAAAGTTTAGACCGAATTGGATGGAGAAGCCGAGAGTGGACCAGTCGATGTCCTTGACCCGCTGAAAGTGAGTTCGGTTAGTCTGGACGGTGCGCTTGTACGAACTTTAAGGCCTTGCGCAATATCTGCGTTGCTGCTGCTGCTGCTGCTGCTGCTGATGCTGCTCTACGAGCTGGATATATAGGTGTTCCTCCGATGACGGAACACCCACGCGATGACACGACCACAATCCTCCGCATGCGTTTGATTCCATCTCGGGCGGCTGCTCCGATCCAGGGACGTGGATAGGGCGTATTAACAATACATAATTAACAATCCCGCGAGAGATTGCGCAAGGCGGATCGAACCGTCGCGTTGGATCGGCTGACCTGGCGGAGATGGAATTAATGGACTTTCGCCTATAATACGCATTAATTACGGCGGGAAGCGGGTCATCGTGCTTTGGGCACAACTGGCAGGCAAGAGTGAGACATGATATTCTACCTAAAAAATCGATCTTAAACCTAATGAGCCGAATATACCTTTTTCGTCCCTTTGGTGCAAATGCACGGAGAAAAATTGTTCTGTTTCTCTAACAAAATGTTGATCGTTAATAATTTATTGTTGTGGCGGCAAAAATATAAAATTTGCTCCAACAGCAAAATATTTTGTTGTCCCTACGGACGCTTAACATGGTTTATATGCTTAACGTATTAAGCATGTAAATGCGTTATGGTAATAAAATTCTTGCTGTCCCGACAATTTTTTATTCTCCATGTGCTATTTGAAAAAAATAATATGCTCGTCAATAAATATTTTAAAAAATGGAATTTTTAGGCAAAATGTTTGTTGGTAAAATTCTAAAAACAAATGCATAATAAACGTATTAATAGTATTTGCAAAAGGCAGTACTGCTTAAATGTAATGTTCCAACATTTTTTAGATTTAACTTCAAACCAATAAAAAGGTCAATTTGTTCGAACGTTTCGATTGACAAGGCTGTTGAGCGATGGAGAATATTTTATTTCACGCGACTGGCTCTACCATCTCGAAGGTTCAAGAAAAAAATTCGAGAGTATCGAAGGGTATCGTAATCGATTTATTAGTGCCTCGATTGGCCGTCGCACGAGGCTGTTCCGCCTCTCCGGCGAGGGCTTCGAGATAACCGAAGTTGACCCAGATCTATCATAACCGTGCGGTTTCACAGGTGTAATTGAGTGAAACACCGATTCGACAATTAATACGAGGTCGAATCGCATCCGGAGCCAGTGGCCGTGCGCAAGATGACTTTGATTAGTTACTTTCTTCCCTCTCGGGCCGCGTTTCCTATTTTACCCTTTCTCCAAGGTCATCGCCGATTCGCGCACCAGTGGAGGACGATACGCCGCGACATAATAGACAACAGTATCGCGAGTGGATCTCGCGAGTGGATGTGACCGTTAACTCCCCTCTCCCTTTCCCTTTCCTTCTTTCTCTCCACCTTGATCCAGATAGATCGTCCCGAGGGTGACATTATTTTTTATAGGGTAAAGCGGGGCAAAATGGGGCAACGGGGAAAAACGGAGTTTTGGGCAAAACGTCATTTTCCAATAATTTTTGGATGCCAGAATTCGCCCTATCGGATACATCAGGCTTTTCTGCCCAGTTTTGTCACCTTGTCCGATCCAAAAATTATTGGAAAATTTAGTTTTACCCAAAAACCCCGTTTTGCCCCGTTGCCCCATTTTGCCCCGCTCTCCCCTACTTCTTATTGAGTCTGGCTTTGCTCGACTGTATGGTTTCACCGTCAGACTGACTTATGTCTTTCCGTGTTTTCCTCTCCCAAATCTCCTCCAGCTATCATGTGCACAGTCGAAAAAGAAAACTTCCGTTCGAGCAGCCGCGTGTCTAAGAAAGCTATTCGCGACAAGTAGACTCAACGTGCCAAGGGTGACATTATTTTTTATACTTCTTATTGAATCTCGCTTTGCTCGACTGTATCGTTTCACAGTCAGACAGACTTACGTTTTTCCATGTTTTCCTCTCCCAAATCTCCTCCAGATATCACTTACACATGCGAAAAAGAAAACTTTCGTTCGAGCAGCCGCGTGTCTAAGAAAGCTATTCGCGACAAGTAGAATCACCGTGCCAGGGGTGACATTATTTTTTATATTTCTTATTGAACCTCGCTTTGCTCGACTGTATCGTTTCACCGTCAGCCAGACTTACGTCTTTCCGTGTTTTCCTCTCCCAAATCTCCTCCAGATATCACGTGTACGTGCGAAAAAGAAAACTTTCGTTCGAGCAGCCGCGTGTCTAAGGGAGCTATTCGCGACAAGTAGAATCACCGTGCCAAGCCAAGTAGTAAGAGCATATGCAGCGTCAGCCATCACCGACTTTCGAGTGGAAAAATCGTTAACGCAGAGTGGCGCGTGACTTATCATTCGTTGGAAGCGAGTCTATACTATAATGTGATTCTAGCAGATTGTTGCGACTCGCACACTTCGCGCCCTCGCTGTGGACTTTGAAATTTAGATTTCAAGAGATTCACCGGAAACACGTCACTTCCGGTTGAAAATCTGATTCTTCTATCCGAGGTGACGTCATACCGAAAGTACGTCAGCTCCAGTTTGAAAAGTGACGTACTCGAAATACGTCACTTCCGGTTCGAAAAGGTAATTTTTTTATCGACTCACTTTATCCCGTCGAAAAATTAGATTTTCAAACCGGAAGTGACGTATTTCTGATGTGACGTCACCGCGGGACGAAAAATGGGATTTACTTTCGGTTTGTGAATATCATTTTTCGACCGAATGTATCAGACCGGAATAATCAGGGCGTGACCGACCCCAAGAGGAACGCCCTGGATTCGTCAAAATTGGGTCAAACAAACAATCAAAAAACTTCCCAAAATATTTACAAGATTACGTATTTTCCGGAGTCTCCGTTGTGCACCACGTTACGAGGATCCGTCTGGATCCTCCGTAAATAAATTAAAATGAGAATCGAGAGCAGGAGCTCGTGGATTTTGTATAGGCAGCACATACGTGAGCTCTGGTGCAGAGCGTCAAGTCGGCGCCTCGACGTCGCTGCTCGTAAATCAAATGTCGTCGGGGTGCGGTGAGCGTGCACAGCGGAGGGTGGGATCGCAGCGTGAGAATCGCAGTCGAGCGAATACAATTCTCATGAATGCATAGGGAAAAAAGGTGGAAAGAAGCATTTTGCAGAGATGAGGGACATCGTGCGCGGAAGTCGTAAGCCAGGACTGGAGGTCGCGTCTTATTCGATACACCGAGCGCGCCTACAATCGTGCATCATACGCGACATCGAATTGCGAATCGATACTTTTTTTTTAATACTCGTATTGTACCCGTAGGAGGAGTGAAAACGCGGAAAAAGTAATCGCGTGGCGTGTCGTGGAGGAAAATGTCACGCGAGACTTTTCATCCCCGTTCGAGTGGGTGCCGATGCGAAGGTACAACGGAATGGAAATACAGTTCCACAGTTGTTGCAGCCTCGGGATTAATGTCAAAGGGTACGCTGCTCCTCGTTAAATAGAGAGCAAGATCAAAGCTGCGAGGATCGACTTTGTCCTTTTTTTTCTCTTTTTTTCATTACCGCTCTACATGCAAAATCGCGATGCTTCGGCTATCGAAAACACGTTGAGAAGCGCCGAACGCTGCGCGACGATTGGAAAAGGAATTAACGCAGTCGGGAAGCCCAAAAAGAATTCGATATTTACACTAAAAACAAACAAACAAAAACTTTTTTTCTCTGAACACCTCGCGATGCGAGACGCAAGTAAAAATGTACTAAATCGAATTAAGTGTATTTTTTTTTTCAACAGTGGGAATAATATATTTATTTGGTTCGATTCAATTAAGTGTAAAGTATAGTTATGTTTCAATAAAATATAAGGTATAGTTCTATTTCACTAAAATATAAGGTATAGTTCTATTTCACTAAGGTACATTCCCGCGTCAAAGAATTACGATTTCGCGATGCTTGCAAAAAAATGATTTATTGGTTTTAATAATTTTTGTTTTGTTATTTTTTTATCCGTGCACTTTTCGTTAGTGCTGCGGAGTTACGTTTAGCGGACTATTGGGACTGTTGTTTTGTCCGACCCGAGGCTCGATACGAATGAAGCGAAGGATAGAGAGGATACCGTTCGCTAACATCCTCGATCCGTGGACGGGAAGTACACAAGTGCGGCGGGGCGAAGCGAAACTGTACGGTTTTGTGAAGAGAATTTGTGACGTTCAATACGGAGGCGCCAGGCGTCTCGACGCCTACGCTGCGGGCTTTTTCTCCTACCCCCGTTCCTTCCTTTCCGACCCCCTTTAGCCAATCCTCCTTTCCGTTTCGCTACCACTCTCTCACTTCGAACTTGTACCTTCTGTGCACATTAATCTTAAACTACATTTCTCATTTATACATTTGAACTACACGAGTTGAATTTACTATAAATATTCACTCGGCGCAGGCATGTATTGTGGATGGATATTTCATAAGGGTTTTGTCACTAAAAGGACGATGCAAAATATGAAAAATAAATAATTATAAAATCTTAAACAATCGCAATTATTTTATTTTATTTTTTCAATAAATCGAAAGGTCCCGAAATGTGTCCTACCCATATTATGAATATGAATTTAACAGATTTTTTGTCCCAATCCCATACGGGATATGTGGAACCACGAAAAAACCATTTCTTTTTTCTTAAGTTCTCGGCGTGAAAGTTCCACGAGGTTAAAAAAAACCAACCCGTATTATTTTGTGTCACTAAAAGGGCGATGAGAAATGTAAAAAAAACATAATTATAAAAGCGTAAACAATTGCAATTATTAAATTTATTTATTTAAAAAAATCAAAAGTTCTCAAAAAATGTTCTACGCCCAGATAATGATGTATTTTTCCTCGCTGAATATGAATTCAACAGATGTTCTGTCCCAATCAAATGCGGGACAACGAAAAAATCATTTTTTTTCTTTTTTAAGTTTCCGACACGCCGGAAGTTCCACGTGGATTAAAAAAAAAAGCTGTACTGAGATTATTCGAGCCGTCTGGAGAAGAAAGATCGTAAATCGTAGCTAAATATTCCGTGTTGAATATCGTGAATGTTTGCGGCAACGGCAGCAGCCGCCGCCCATCAGCCTCGTCGATCCGCTTCGCGTCGATAGACAGCGTTCGCGGAAGCCCAACACGGGCGGCAAGCTGCACGTCATTGTGAACCTGTGGCTATGTGGCAGGGAGAATACCACACACACTGCCGATGGTTCTTTCAATCGGTCAAGGCTGCGACATCGACCTGGCCGCGTGCGGCACGCTCAATGCGAGAGAACAAAAGCTCGCGTTTTGCGGAGGTGGGAATTGTTTCTCATCCAACGCATTCGCACCAGATGAGACACATCCTCGCATTCGTGGCAGGTGCGCATCTCCAATAGTGTGCAATTTTTCAAAACCCGCGCGGTATTCACAGCGTCGTTTGACCGAACCAAACTCTCGGGAACGGAATAAGCAAACGGAGGAAAAAATCATCGATGCTCCGATATTGTTCCTACACCCTCTGCAGCTCATTTATACACATAAAAAAAATGTATGTACCTTTAACATTTCTTGTCCACGAGAATGCCCACAATATCTTTTTCTTGCTATCTTTACAATTTTTTTTAATCGTCAATGATCCGTATTTTAACAAAAGAAATGCTTAATTAACCGGATTGATATTGTAAATTTAACAATAACTATGTTGTAAAATTAACTAGACCGATATTGTAAAATTATCCAGATCGATATTGTAATATTATCCAGAACGATATTGCAAAATTAACCGGAAGGATATTACAAAATTAACCAGCACGATACTGTAAAATTAACCAGAACGATATTGAAAAATCAGCATCAATAAACGTATCGACCTACGTTCGATCATAGTGTAAACATTTTTTTTAACCGTGTAAAGTTCCGCTGTACACCGAGCCAGATGGGAGTTTCGCGGAGTTTCGTGTAGCCAAAATAGACACGAAACTGCCTCGCGGGTGTGAAAGCCAGTCGGCGTTTGGAATTAGAATCGCCGCGAGTTTTTCGGTATAATCGTTCGAGAGAACTTAATCAATTGAATGGACGGAGGCCAGTAAAAATGCCCGGTCTCCTTCTCGCTCCTTCCCGCGTCTCCTTCCGAGAGCTCGCTCGCTTCATCCTTTCTGGAATATACACCGCGCGGCAATACCATGGTTTAGGATACCCACAGAGAAATACGATGTGTTACGTCGTTTCTCCCGTATATATTCCCAACGATTAATTATCCATGAGAGAAGTGGCAGCGAGGTATTATGCAATCCGGGCCTCGTATTACAGTTTCCGAGACGTTATGCGAGCTCGGGCTCCTCGATATTCGTCTTGACAGACGTATTGACGGATTTTTAAATGAAAATCCCTCTCGCCGACGATTTCACGCTGTGCTTTAATGCACGGACCACTTGCACGTAGGCGTTCTTTTTATATCTCCGATCTTAATCAACGACGTTCGAAGTTTTAGCAGCAGAGGCCTTCGAGCGCGATTTTAAATCTCCCAGACCGCTGCATCTCCTTTAAGAGCCTTCGGGTAATTAAAAAGGGAATCGATAATAATGACGCAACCACAGTCGGAATAATCCTTCTCACGTGCAAATTGTAACAACCCACACTGGAGCTTAACACCTTTCCAGCTGCTCAATTATCCTTTTTTTTCTGTTAACGAACTGGCGCATAAAGTCACTTCTAATATTTCCGGTTGCAAGTTAAAGCCCTCGAGGCTCCTCGACCTACTTTTTGCAGACAAGATGAGCCACCCTTTGTTTTTGTCACGCGTGGCGACGAGATAGGGAAGCGAGGTGCTTGCTCGGAACTTCATCACCGCGGGAACATTTTTTTTTTTTTTTACGTAATGACCAAATTAAATCCGTCGAGATTGCATTAAACATTAATGAAAGCGTAGAAGCGGTATGCAAATTTAACGAACGTTTCTTGGTCGCAGAGATCCACAATTATGTTTCTTGTTGCGAAAAAAAAAATTGTATAATGTAAACGAAAATTTTGAACGTTAGTGAACAAGAATTTTTTTTTTTTTTTATTTATGAAGCTTATATATATATTTTTTTTCTTTCAAAGTCCGAACTACCGATGCAGAAGTTGACGAAAGTTTGAAGCCCCTTCCGGTATTCCAGCGGTTACCGGGCCAAACTTTACGAGCGACGAGGCGTCAGCTTATCGCAGCGACTAACGATAATGGACGAGGGTCGACCTACCGAGGCGAGGGATCGATCTGTCTTCGAAACCCGCCATGATACACGGATGAGCTTCCTGGATTCAACGGAGGCCACCCGAAGGTCCTTCCTGGAAGGTCCTTAAAGTTAGAATTCCAGGACCTCGGGTCCTCGCCGGATGAATGAATGAATGAAACGTGTCGAGTCGTAGCTGAACGACGTGAATCCTAGAGCAGGGAGATCCAAAACAAATGCACTAGAAGAACCGCATTCTTCTAGCGTATTTTTTTTTTATTCCTGGAATACTTTTCTATTCCATTTCCGGCGGCCGAATAAACATGTACGTTAGTGAAACATTTACTTAAAAAATATATCTTCCTTTTTTATAATACAAGATACGAAAAAATTATGGTACAATTTTATGAATAAAATGTGATGTTTGACGAAATAAAAAATTAGATTCAAATGCAAAAAGTAGCCATAGCGAAATGGTAAGCTTGATCGTACTGGAGTCTCTATATGCCGATGCACGCAGAATCACTTTTATGCACGTGTGTAGCTAAACGACGTGAATCCTAGAACCAGGAGATCCAAAAAACATGAATTTGTTTTTAATTCCTGGAATACTTTTCTATTCCATTTCCGGCGGCCGAATAAAAAATGTACGTTAGTGAAACAGTTACTTAAAAAAATATCTTCCTTTTTTGTAATACAAGATACGAGAAAATTATGGAACAATTTTATGAATAAAATGTGATGTTTGAAAAATGAAAAAATTGGATTTAAATTTAAAAACTGGCCATAGCAAAACGGTAAGCTTGACCGTACCGGAGTCTCTATATGCCGATGCACGCAGAATCGCTTTTATGCACGTGTGTAGCTAAATGACGTGAATCCTAGCGCAGGGAGATCAAATTCCTCTGCGCTTCGTCTAATGTATGTTTCGTTTTTTGTTTTTAATTCCTGGAATACTTTTCTATTCCATTTCCGGCCAAATAAAAAATTCACGGCACGAGCTCTTCTTCGACACTGCGAGAGTCGAGAAGAATCTTTTGCTTCGTGACGAAAATCTGGATAATTAAACGCGAGGTTCAGTTAAAAAAATATCTTCCCTTTTTCCCTAAAAAAAAATGATGGGAACATTTTATGGATTCAATGTGATGTAAAAAAAAATATAATAAATGGCTTCAAATTCAAAAAGTGGCCTCCGTCTTAGAGGGTCATCGCTGTAGCAAAACGGTAGGTTTGCTCGTACCGGAGTCTCCATATGCCGATGCACGCAGAATCGCTTGTACGCACGTGCGAACGATGAACAGCCCGAGAGACGGAGGCTCCTCGAGTTTCGCCTCTCCATCAACCCGACCCTCCGGATTTCAGATTTTCAAGATAATCTCGACTTCCGTCCGTTTCCGTTTCCTCCACTCGCGGCGACGGAGTCAAAGATGATATCGCTTCGGGTTGAATAATATAATTTTTTTTCGCGTAAAAAAGAAGAAAAAAAAATTGCGCCAACTTTACACGAAAACGGTGGAAACGCACGCAAGATGAGGAGAAGGCGGTAACGCGATCCGTCGCTCGGCCGTCCTGCGTCCGTCCGGTGAATCTCTCGTCTACGCAAGAATCCGAAACGCATCAGGAATCCGCGACGGTTCTGGAATCCTGCCGCAGTAGCGACATTCAAGACTTCTTCGGGCCCCCCCGTTCATGGACGCGACGTCGCTTCGACTATTTGCCGCATTATATTCGGCTCGTTTTTTTCGGTACCAACGAGAAAACAGAAAACAAAAATGTTTTATTTATTTCTCTCGGTGCTAAAAAATTTGATCGCCAATTCCCCACGATAGATTTTTCGCAATGCAATCCAATTTTTTTTATCGCCGAGAAAAAACGATAAATCACCTAAAAAAAAATAAAAATAAAGTAACATCGATGTGAAGGAACTCTTCGAAACGTCCGCGACGCCCGACGCGCCCGCCTCAACTCTATCCTTCCTGAACACTATAAATGTAGTCTGGTACAGCGCAGATCGGACGGAGTTCCTTGGATATCATGTAAATTCTCGTCGATACATTGACCGGAGGGAATTCTACGGTTAAAACAACACCACGTGTCAAGCGTACTCGCGTATATTAAAAGAATACCAGTGGCATGGGGCAGACAGACTCGAGGTGGAAATCGCCAAATTTTGCCTTGAACCCGCGTCCGGCGGTTCGACAAACACGGCCCGGGCGCGGGCACTCCTGTAATAATCCTTTCGGGCACGTGTCGAGGATATCGCCCCGCGAACTAACTTCGGCCCCTTGCGAATTTATAATCTCGGACCCAATGGATAGTTCGAGGAAGTGCGCTTATCGAAGAAAAAAAATCAAAACCAAACGGAAATAAAAATAAAATAATAATAAAAGGAGTCAGTGACTTTTGGATGGATGGGTTTCAGATTTTCCTGGACGCTTGCGTCTGAACTAACTTCGGCCCCTTGCGAATTTATAATCTTGGACCCAACGGATATTTCGAGGAAGTGCGCTTATCGAAGAAAAAAAATCAAAACCAAACCCAAAAAAAAATAGTAATGAAAGGAATCGGTGACTTTTGGCCGGATGGGTTTCAGATTTTTCCGGACGCTTGCGTCTGAACTAACTTCGGCCCCTTGCGAATTTATAATCTTGGACCCAACGGATATGTCGAGGAAGTGCACTTATCGAAGAAAAAAAAAATCAAAACCAAACACAACAAAAAATAAAATAATAATGAAAGGAGTCAGTGACTTTCGGGCGGTTTAGGTTTCAGATTTTTCGCTTATCGAAGAAAAAAAATTAAAACCAAACAGAAATAAAAATAAAATAATAATGAAAGGAGTCGATGACTTTTGTACGGATGGGTTTCAGATTTTTGTGGACGCTTGCGTCTGAATTAACCTCGGCCCCTCGCGAATTTATAATCTCGGACCCAACGGATATTTCGAGGTAGTGCGCTTATCGAAGAAAAAAAATGAAACCCAACCAGAAATAAAAATAAAATAATAATGAAAAGAGTCGGTGACTTTTGGACGGATGGGTTTCAGATTTTTCTGGACGCTTGCGTCTGAACTAACTTCGGCCCCTTGCGAATTTATAATCTTGGACCCAACGGATATTTCGAGGAAGTGCGTTTATCGAAGAAAAAAAAATCAAAACCAAACGGAAATAAAAATAAAATAATAATGAAAGGAGTCAGTGACTTTTAGGTTTCAGATTTTTTGGGCGCTTGTGCCATTCTACACGGGAATTGTGCGCGGCTGGGAATGCGAAGCGCGATTGATTTCAATAGAAGCGAACGAAGATGAGATGACTCTGTCGACCGGCCAGCAGACAGATGCGAAGAAGCAATTCGACGATCCAGAGAAAGTTCGAACCCGGCATATTATCGCACTCAGGAAATTCTTTCGTCCGTCCTTGGCGATGCTCGGTGTTATTGCCGAGTTTCTTTTCTAATACTGCGATGTCATGTCGAAAACGTTGAGTCGGATGGAGCGCCTTGGACGGGCGTGAGACGGGCAGGGATATCCATATTTACGAAAGCAGCACGGCTTCCATCGGGGTCCTTGCGGTATCGGGGGCACGATGCAAACTTGTCGCGGGGAGTTCGTGGGACATCGGTATCTGGCTGGGCAGGTGTCGTCGGGAGGGCAGGGCCGCATGGGGCATCCCGAGCCGGGTTGACAAGACTAACGTCAATAAATCGACCAATAATCAACAACATTGGGCGAAACGCCTTTCCCCTCACTAGCCCAGGCTCGGTCGGTAAGAAAAACTGTAATCAACTTTTTTTTGTCAGCAGTTCTGGCATTGTGGGTGAAAATAAGAGTCTCGTGGGAAGTGGACATCGTGTCTTCCGGTTGAGACTCTTCTTTCGGCTGTATAGATAGATAGAAGTGTTTATTTCCCACCAACATTCCCACCAATTTTTATACACCAACATTCGTGAATAAAAATTAGATTACAGTTTTTATCGATCGCGTTGTGATTTTTAATGGCAAAAGGACTCTTGTGCGGCAATACTTCCTCACCATTTTCAATTTCAAGTGACTTCTTCCGTTTCTCGTTTTCCTTCCTCCACAATCGGTCACGCCGAAATTATGTTCTTGCGGTTGATGGGCATGGTTCTTCTCTGAATGAACGTTGATTCAATTTTTTGTATGAAATTTGGCAAGATTAATTTTGCCGGCCCTGCGGGGTCCGAATGACTTTCAACCGATGGTTCATGATGACGTTACTGAAAGAGCGATCGAGGAGGCGTTCGCATGTTTCCCTCAATAGACGGTTGCCGATCGATGAATCGCCTTCACTTATCTTCATTTTTTTTTTTTCTCTTCTCGTTCGTTCTTTTCTCATCGGCCATCGATGTCTTTCCACGATCGCCATTTCGCCAGTCTGCATTCGTTTCGGACAGTGCAGACCAGTCCGGGGAGAGAGAACGGGCTTCGTGCGGGAGTTTATCGAGAGTGGTGCGCGCGGGGTGGAACGAGGAGTACCCGAGAGAGCCCGACCTGCATTAACATTCTGTCTGTTGCGCCGCGCAATTCGGCGGTTATATAGGTATAGGTACTGGCAAAGCGGATTGCGTTTCGTTCCGAAAGGACCTTGGCTCCGAAACACCGAAACACAGATTTAACGGCGACCCCTCCGAGCTCCTCGCCAAATTCGGAGAACATTTTTGGCGCATCGTCGAGTGCGCTTGTCGAAAGAAAAATGTTAAAATCGGCGCGACGCATCGTGACCTTTGCTACATTAAAAAATTTCCTCATGCGATTAAAGGCGAATTCGGAGAAAGTTTTTGGCGCCTTGTCGAGTGCGCTTGTCGAAAGAAAAATGCTAAAATCGTCGCCACGCATCGCGACCTTTGCTACATTTAAAAATTTTCTCATGGGATTAAAGGCAAGTTCGGAAAAAAATTTTGGCGCATCGTCGAGTGCGCTTGTCGAAAGAAAAATGCTAAAATCGTCGCCACGCATCGTGACCTTTGCTACGTTTAAAAATTTTCTCATGCGATTACAGGCAAATTCGGAGAAAATTTTTGTCGCATCGTTGAGTGCGCTTGTCGAAAGAAAAATGTTACAATCGTCGCGACGCATCGTGACCTTTGCTACATTTTGAAATTTTCTCATGCGATTAGAGGCAAATTTTTTCGCGCAATTGAACCCGTCGCATCCGCTGCAGTCTCGACAATTTTTCTATCCACCCGCGAGTTCCTCGCGACTCTCGCTCCTTTCCCAATCCTTCCCCGAAGTTCTATGATTGTGCAATTTAAATTGTGGCATCTGACGCACGTAGCTTCACCAAATATTCACGAATCGGCCGGGGGGGCTCGCGGTTGCGCAACGCGTAGAGACCATCGGGCGGTCTCGATAATTCGGAACGATGCCCGGTACACCGACACGCCGCATATCGTTGTCGTGATTTTTTTCGTCGTTCCGAACCCCAACCCGCGAAGCCCGCCGAAAGAGAACGTTGCGCGTGAAACGTTCGTGGTTCATCGAAACGGGCCCAAGGTTATATCGTAGAGACTGCCCAAATACCCAGATACATACGATTATATGCGAGATATTACGTCTCCGGCACGCGCAGTGTCGTTCAATCGGCAATCCGGTCTTGCATACACGGTTTCATTTTTATTTTTGTTCCCTCGCGGATATAATTTCGATCGCGAGCAAAAACTGCGGCTAATTTCCTATTCGATATTTTCGGTTTTAATACCCGCGCGCCCTCAGCTAATGTCGAGGAGGAATAGTGAAAATCGAGGCGAGATTGACAACACCCGGAAAAATAATTTTTTTGACGAGCAAGTAAATATTTTAATAAATTAAATAAATATTTATATATTTATATAAATTAAATAAATATTTATATAATTGCTCAACTAATTGTAAGCTACCTTTGTATATATATCTACGTGTCAAACTGTAAAACTGCTGAATGTAGCGTGAGCATCCAGGCTGAAGGACTTCGGTCTATGGCCGATTGGCCCACCATATGATATTAATGTATGGGAGGTCACTAAATATCTTTCACTATTACTATTTATATAAATTAAATAAATATTCATTTAAACCAAACATTTACTTGCCCGTCAAATAAATTATTATTCTGAGTCAAATATCCATTTTGCAAGAAATTGACGAATAGTCCGTTTTAGACCTTCACTGCATCTCAAAATTGATTGACCTCTCTATAGCAAATATTAACCAGCTTAAAATCGATGGAGCATTGTTTGTTACCGAATGCCTAAAAAAAACAGTTGAAGCTGATCCAGGTTCCTCTCACGAGCTCGGAACGAATCATAGAACACCGGCTGCACGCGCGCGTTCCCGACGAGTAAATCCGCCGATCGACCGGAAAATTTCAGTCACCGTCATCGGGACGGACGTGAGAGCGCCTTTGCCGGTATCGGCGACAGGAGCGAGTGCGAGGGCGAGCGTGCGAGTACAAACCGTCCGCGGTGTCGGTGGCCGCGCTCGAGGTCTCCGGACAGATTCCGATGTGCGTCACGCGATCTCAGCGACGACGTATCGCCGACGACGAATGCCCCAGCGAATTCGGAGGAGGCCATGAGAGAGCTCGCCGTCGCCAAAGTTGGCTAAAGCAATGTGGAAGTTCACTTGGCGTCGCTGACTTGCGCGGGCGCATGCGCGGTGAACCGCGCTCCGAACCTCCGGGAATCCCCGTTCGAGGGCCAACGTAGCGACTCCAGAAACCGCCGCGATTCGTGCATATTTTATGGACAGCCACGCGTATCGTCGTCCCAGCGATGACTTATTAATGAGTCGACGGATTATTGCACGTGGCTATCGATCAATCGGACGATTCGCTCTGCGTGCCCGGGTTTTTTAATCGCTCGAACACGCATGCACACCCGGGACACTTGCGGTGGCCTTACCGGAGCGTCGCGGCTCGTTCTCTGTCTATAGTTCGTATTTGTCATCGTCCGTTCGTACGATAACCCGAGCCTTATAATACCGTCGATAAACAAGTATAAGGGTCCTAATCATCGTCTCGTAACGCTGAGCAATGACTTCTTCTAAGATGCGATACCCCCGGAGTGAAAGATAAGGACTCCGTGTGTGGCGCCCGGCTCGAGCCGCCTCAATGAAGACACGTCGGCGACGAGTCGTTTAACTCCAGCGTTTGACCACGTCGCCTCCGTATACGCCGCTAGATGTAATGCAGCCACGATTCTCTCCTTAGAGAACACGGCGTAGACGTTCCCGGAACATGGAACACGTAGAATAAAACCTGGAGACTGATAAGGCCCGTCCAGAATTCCATATCTCGCGCTACATTGTTGTTAACGATAAGAACCATCGGTGTATCTCGCGCCGGAGGACGTATGAATTACATCATCGTAAGACGTCGCTCGACTAACCGCGAGATGTGTTTGTCCGTATTTGTTTATTCACTTGTGGGTCGGAAGGATTATTTGACACTGCAAGGCAACGATAATTCGTTCGCAGTAAAAAAAGAGTGTTCGATTGAAAACAACTAGTTGGGCGATAAGGTTCGCAATTCTTTGATTGTTAAATCTGCGAGAAAAGAAAACGACGATATTAAAGGTTCGAGTGGAAGTTTGGATGTGACAAACGACTTTTTGACGGTGCTCTATGTTTACAAAGTTAGCTTTTCAATGGCGTGTGAAAAAGACGGACAGGCGTGAGACACGCATTCGAAGAAAACTACTTTATAGAACCTCGTAGATTTCTGATCGTAGCATCTTGTCGGTAGAGACAAGGGTAAAAGGACAAATAATTATTTTTTTTAAGTGTATTAGTTTAATAAATTTTTTAAAACTAATACATTTGAATAACTAATTATCCAATAATCTTCGCAATTCTTTGATTGATAAATCTGACAACAAATAAAAAATTGTCTTGATTGATAAATCTGGCAAAAATAAAAAATTTCTTGATTGATAAGTCTGCCAAAAAATAAAAAAATTGTCTTGATTGATAAATCTGGCAAAAAATAAAAAATTGTCTTGATTGATAAGTCTACCAAAAAATTAAAAAAAAAAGTGTCGAAGTACAAGTTTGGGTGCGACAAATGTTTTTTCGTCGGTTCTCTCACTTCACGAAGTTATCTTTTTCTCAGCGCGTAGAGAACGCGGACAGGCAATGAGACACGCATTCGAAGAAAACAATTTCATAGAACCTCGTAGATTCCCGGCCGTAGTACGGGGAGGGTAGGGGCAAGGGCAGAAAGATCTGGACACAGATCTGAGAAATTCCAAAGCACGGAGTGTGGGAGAAGAGTGGAAGAAGTTGTACGCGTCCGGGGTGAATCAGTGCGAAGGAACCTAACCGGTCGAGGTCTGCATTGGTCGTCCCGCGCATGGTATCTGTAGCGCCGATATGTAGCCGGCCGGACGAACTGGGTCTTTTTTCTTTATTTCCTCTCGTTCACGAAGGGATGGCGGGGCCGGAGGGAGAACGCACGCGCGGGGTCAAGAGGCTGACCGGTCTCCGGCGCTGATTCATAAAATGGAAGCTTCCAGAATGAATCTCGAGGCCGTCGACGCTGCGCGCGAGTCGCCCGGAAAGGGCGGATGGAAGGACCGATGGAGGAGATCCGATGCAGGAAGGACCCGAAGCGTCCGGCCGGCTCCGGACGGCTCGGGCACCGTCCGGTGAAAAGAAGAAGAAGAAGAAGAGACGAAGAAATGGAAGGTGAAAAGGAAAAGTTCTCGTCGTCCGCCTGCGTGGCGCCTCTGCAATACACGTTCTGGGGTGTATGCACTGCGATATAGATATACGACGTGTACTGTATATTCTCCGTCGCGAACACCAGCTTCGTGCACCGCGAAGGTACCCAGATAGCATTTTGCCAACAACCCGTCAGCAAATAGGCAGCATGTGCGTCCGCATTTGTCTATGCTTTTGCCAGCATTCAATGCCGAAAATTCTTAGGAACATATTGTCAGCAAGTTCTCAGCAACGCTTGCTGTGCTTCGTGACT
The DNA here is from genome assembly GCA_030522665.1 of Ichneumoninae sp. A BG-2022a. Taxonomy (NCBI): domain Eukaryota; kingdom Metazoa; phylum Arthropoda; class Insecta; order Hymenoptera; family Ichneumonidae; species Ichneumoninae sp. A BG-2022a. The sequence continues at coordinate 43,585 of JAPYZC010000293.1, forward strand.
CACTGCGAAGATTAACTTGCTTGAGTCACGGTTATTTTGCGTGAAATCTTAGGAACTCTTAAATAACTTATTATCATGTAACGTAATTCATTATCGACCCATTATCGAACGCATTCGCCGCATGAAGAAAATAAACTTTCACTATCGTTAGCAACAACGCTGATTGAGGGAACGTGCAATCAAAGGTCGGCTTCTAATGAGGAGGCATTTTGAACTCTTTCACGGCTGTTAAGAACAGGACATCAGGTTATAGCAACAGTTGTTGGATTTTTGCTTTCAACATGCTGCAATCTCGTGCTAGAAACTGTTGTCGCAAAATCGCTGGCAAGCAAACAGCAAAGCTTGGTGGCAAGAAATTGACCTTCTTTGCCTGTGCTGCGGTTGGCTATGTGGGTAAGCATCTCAGTTACTGACCCTGAAGACGGGTGAGAACGGGGTTTTTCGGGTCCTTGTTGTTTCGCGCATGATCCAAGGCCACATCCATCAATCCGCCCTCCGATCACGAAAAAGTGGACTTCTGTTTGCAGACGGAATTCCCGAATATTCCCGAATTCGCGCGCCATCGCGAGCGGCGTGTTGTCGCGAGGGAGGGAGATATATCGCAATACGATTCTCTCGACATCGCGGAACCTTGACCGCTGTGCGCGTCACGAAAACACGTAGATCCCCGCGAAGCTCCCGTTGTTTGTTCCGTCGGACCTTGGCGATTCCAGATATAAAATCTTGAACTTCTTACAGGTAGGCCTTGCGCCCGTTGACGACCAGACGCACCTCGACCTTTTTTTCCCCAACTGCGTCACACGCGGGAGCTCGACAAAGCTCGACTCCTTCGTCCATCCTTCGTCGGGGGTTACCGGATAGCTTCGCGGTATTTCTCGAATGTTCTTGGAGTGCGCTTGGCCGTCCCGCGTGACATCCGACGACGCTTGGCAATTCGACACGCAGTTTATCTAAGGCGAATTTTTGATCGCGTCAACAACAACAACACGCTCGCAGTGGCGTCAATGATCCCTTCCCGTATCCGTCCAACAGGTCGTTACAATGGTAAAAAAGTACGATCGAAGCGACTATGGATTTGGACAGAGACGTTCAAATAAATATTTTCTTGGCACAACCAAATGATTGCTTAGTTCAACAATTTTTTCATGATTTAACCCCAATATTTTCGAGACACTAAAATATTTATTTGAACGTCACAGCCCGAATCTTAAGTTAATTCAACCGCATTTTTTCTCAATCAGTGTAGATCATTGAAGACATAAGTCACAATCATACTTCGGTATTGGGGGATACGAAGGAAGAAGATTATGCAGCGACGATTACGGGCAGGGATGTTCGAATAAATATTCTCTTGATTCAGCTAAATGATTACTGAATTCCACAATTTTTTTCAAGATTTAACTCCAATTTTTTTGAGACACTAAAATACCTTGTTCGACCAAGTAAACATGTACTTGAACGTCCGAGCCCGAATCTCAAGTTGATTCACCTGCATTTTTTAAATCAGTGTAGATCACTGAAGATCCAAGCAAGAATCACACTTCGGTATTGGGGGATACGAAGGAAGAACATTGTGCAGCGACGATTACGGGCAGGAATGTTCGAATAAATATTCTCTTAATTCAGCAAAATGATTACTTAATTCAACAATTTTTTTCAAGATTTAATTCCAATATGTTTGAGACACTAAAATAACTTGTTCGACCAACAAAACATTTACTTGAACGACCCAGCCCGAATCTTAAGTTGCGTGATGATTCAACTGCATTTTTTACATCAGTGTAGATCACTGAAGGCTCAAGCAAGAACCACACTTCGGTATTGGGGGATACGAAGGAAGAAGATTGTGCAGCGACGATAAACGCGAGGGGGGTTTTCTGCGTCATCGGTGAGAGTGAATTCGGCGGTCTGCACGTGCTGCGATCCCGACGACCCTTCTTCTGCGTCGTCTTGGCTCATCCATGGACCTTGATACCTTGATGACGCGACTCCACCCGCCCACACGCATTCCTCTTCTTTTCTTTTCTTTCGGATAATCGCACGTCATCGCAGTTGGGCCCCACGTTTAATGCACGGCCGAGAGCTTGTTTACATCACGTTCGTATCTCCGCCGAGGAGCCAATCCCATTGGGCCACGTTCGGTCGAATCCACGCGTGTCGGCCACTCCTGCTCCTTATTCACGTAAGCTCTTCATTCCCCGACCTTGGTCCTCGGCCCGCGAACGTCTCGTGAACTCGTGCGAGGAACGCGGGACCTGTTTACCACTCGCAACCGTCCCAAACAATATTCAAGGCCGCGGCATCCTCGCCGTTTTTACTTTCTTGCTGGATCTAACACACACCTAACGATTGCTATCTTCTTAACGACTTCTTCGAAGGCGTTAAAATTATCCGCCGATTATGGGCTCTGTGATACTATAATTATTTCGATGAAGAAGTAGGGGAGAGCGGGGCAAAATGGGGCAACGGGGCAAAACGGGGTTTGTGGGCAAAACTAAATTTTCCAATCATTTTTGGATCGGACAAGATGGCAAAACTGGGCAGAAAAGTCTGATGTATCCGATAGGGCGAATTCGGGCATCCAAAAATTATTGGAAAATGACGTTTTGCTCAAAAACCCCGTTTTGCCCCGTTGCCCCATTTTGCCCCGCTCTAC
>JAPYZC010000294.1:0-46842 GCA_030522665.1 Ichneumoninae sp. A BG-2022a
GTACGAGGATTGAACAATTATTTAACGAATAAATGTATGTAAAATAATATATTTTAATCTATCACTTTGCAATTTTGTTTTCAACTCCAACTTTTTTTTTCAGGCATTTGAGAACGATTGAGCAATTATTCAACGAATATGTGTAAATGTAGCAGAAAACTCGACAATACAGCGACCAAACGGCCACCAGTTTGGATCGTTCGAGGATTGAACAATTATTTAACGAATAAATGTGTGTAAAATAATATATTTTAAACTATCACTTTGTAATTTTGTTTTCAATTTCAACTTTTTTTCCGGCATTCGAAAACGATTGAGCAATTATTCAACGAATATGTGCAGAAAACGCGACAATACAGCCAAACGGCCATCCGTTTCAATCGTTTGAGGCTCGAACAATTATTTAACGAATAAACATGTGTAAAATAAAATATTTTAAACAATCACTTGCAATTTTTTTTCAACTTAAACATTTTTTTCGGTCATTCGAGAACGATTGGAAAATAAAAGAAATATTTAAAAGAAAATCACCTTGCAATTTTATTTTCAACTTTAACATTCTTTCGGTCATTCGAGAACAATTGAAAATTGAAAAATTATTTAACGAAGAAATACATGTAAAAAAAAATGAAAAAAATCTCTGCACTTTCATTTTCCGGTTCAACATTTTTTTTAACGGAATACGTGAACGCACCCGTAGGGAGCGTTGCGTTGAGGGTTGATTTGTCGAAACTATCAAATCACAAACAGCAGTCGATAAATATTGTCGCTCGGGTTGGCATGTTGCTCCGCTGTGTTGTATGTATATATTCCTTGGGGTGAAAATGTCCGGTTAAGCGTTCGTTTGCACGGTGGCGATCTATCACGAACAATAACGTTTCGTAGCGAAAAAGAACACTCTGGCGCGGAGCTCGCTTCGCCCCGAGTCGCACAACAAGCGGGTGGCTCGCTGAACTCGTCCAAACAAACATGTGTGTTGGCCTCTAAAAGGCCCGTTTCAAAGGCCGTCGAGAGCTCGAAATGTGGTGTAAAAAAAAAAAAAAAGAAGCGTGCAACATAATCCAGAAATGCCGCGGAACGAGGCGATAACGAGGTGAGCCGCGCGATAGCGCTCAGCTTAACGCCCGGTCGCTTGTGTACGCAGTTCTCGATACTTGTGGAACTCGGACCCGAAGTTATGAGCGAGTAAGAAATTATGCTATCGCAGTTAAGAAGTTGCTTGTGCGGCTAAAAAATTTGAAAGCCACTCAAGACGATAGGGTGGGGCAAGTTTGCAAAATGGACCAGTCTGGCGATTCGGAGAGTTTTACCAATTAACCCAACATATTTCAACTTTTTTTTAAACACACAAGATCAATCTTTGACATTGGTATGACACTTTCGGATAAAATAAAAAATAAATCGCATTATGGACTTCACTGCGATTGCAGTGAAAATGGATACATTCGGAGTCTGAAGAGATTATTAATCATACGCATGTGTTTTGATAATGTTCCAGACAAAATATTGATTTTATCGATATTAAAATAATAAATTCGGAGATATTGAGGCATCATCAATAATAATTTATATTAATTCATCAATGAATTTCTTATCGTGTGAAATTTTTATTACCCTGCCAGATTTCAGTAAAAAAATTTGGAAGCGATATTTTAAGGAGATGTCAAATGTATTTATGTAATTAAAGAATTGTGATTCTTGAAAAAATTATGGTAATATAAGAAAAGAATGTGGGACCGATGGAATGGGACAGGCGGAATATTATTAGCTTTATCGTGTCCGCGCTGTTGAACTCTCGAGGCGACCGTTCGCAAACAAAATTTCGAGACAAAATATGGATATTATCGATATTAAAATAATCAATTCGGAGACATTGAGGCATCATCAATAAAAATTTATAGTAATTCATTAATGATTTTCTTATCGTGTGAATTTTTTTTTACCGTCCAAGATTTCACTAAAGAATTTTGGAAGCGACATTTTAAGATGTCAAATGTATTTATGTAATTAAAAAATTGTGATTCTTGAAATAAATTATGGTAATATAAGAAAAGAATGTGGGACCGATGGAACGCGGTTGAGAATGAGGGCAAAGTCGAGCTCGGTGTAAAATCCATTCCGAGCAATTTCTCCCTCGGAAGAGGTCGACCGTTGGAAAGCGCACCAAGCTCACTTTTAAATTACCGCCCGAGCCTTAATGACATAAAATTTAACGTTGACGGCAGAGAACCGCCGTGGGCACCGCGAAGACCGAAGGGGAGAAACGTTTGCTACTCTCTTTTTGCCTGCCCGCCGGTGGAAGATTGCCGGTGAGTCGAGTGTGCGTCAGCGAACGAGTATAATCTCCGGACAAGTTTTAATTCCTGAATTACCAGGGGGAATTATAAAGTGGTGATTCGTTCGCGAGGTATTTTTTCCGTTCTTTTCCGAGATTACTAATTTCACAATTTAAAGGTGAAATTTATTTTTTTCCTTCACTTCATCGGCCTTTTGGTTTCAATTGGCGATCGCGAGGTATTCTCTACGAGGAAGCAAAAAACCACGAGATGGCAGGTTCAGATTCATAGATTTTTTTTAAAGACATTTAATTAATATTTCAATATATTAATAATTTGTCTTTTTTTTGTTCTTTTCCGAGATTACTAATTTCAAAAATTAAAGTGAATTTTTTCTTTCACTTTATTCCGTCACTCTCTTTTCAATTGGCGATCACGAGGACTTCTTTGCGAGGGAGAAAAAACGACGAGCTGACGGAGTCAGATTCACAGATTTTTGCTTCCTCATGCAGGAAGCTTTTTTCAGACATTTAATTATTATTCGAATAAATTAATACATAGATTGGGTAAAGCGGTGGCTCAGTGGTTTAATCAGTGGTTAAATGATTTAATAATTGATCAAACGATTAAATTTAATTGAAATTTCGAAGATTCTTCCGTCGAGAGAGAACCCAGAAAATTGATTAAAAATTATACTGTCATTTCATTTGCGATTATTGGATGATAATCGTTGAAAACGCTGACTAAACGTTTTCGTTCGTTGTCATCAATCTTGGAATGTTTATATCTTTTTTTAAAATAAATTTAAAAAGTCACCAAACCGAACGAAATAAATTACAACGTTGGAAAGACTGAAAACAAATAAACGTTTTTTACATAAATGGGAAAAAGCGAGATGAATATAAGCGACAGAAAAAGGTAAAAAAAAAAATAAATGAAAAACGATAAGATGCGAAGTGTGAAATCACCGTTCGTGCGAGACAGACTGTCGCACAGAAGTGGATTCGTAAAAATCTCTGAAGCGAAAGATTCACGTGTACGTAAATCATTGTTGTAACTCACGTGTCAAGTGCAAGTCTCTCGACGCTTCTTCTCCGCGCCGTTATCTCCGCCTCTTCGCCTCCACTCTCGAAAATCCCACCAACAAAACAAAAAACCTCTCTAATCCAAGATTTCTCACAAAATTCTGCAACACTACGCACGAAACTCCTCGACTTTAATCCACCTCTCGTCTTTCCCTGATAAAAAAAAAACTCACAAATTTCAACTCGGAAGTAATTTCCTTAAATAAAAAAGAATACTTTTTATTAAACCAAACCCCGATTGAAATTTCCACAACAGGCCACAATATGCACTCGCCGCAGGCACCGAACAGCACAAAAAAAAAAAAAAAACACCGTGTGTATTTATGTTGACGATACAGATATATGAGCGGCTCGTCGAGTCGTCGGAGCGAGCGATTTCGCTCGGCAGCCTCGAAAATCGGCCGATTTGAAAATTTTTCCGTGACGAAAGTTAATTTTCGTCCGAGGAACTGTCTCTCGGGTCCGAGAGTCGGTTCTCAGCGGCGTATTACGCGCACGCGAGCGTCGAGCTTGAGCCAATATTTGTGTCCGATTCGTTCCCTTCCCTCTCTGCCCGGAATCGCCGTCCGTTTTCCGGCTCGGGCAACGATAAGCTCGCGACGGTGTCTCGGACACTTCCGAAGTGTCCAACGAACTCTGCGAAATCTCGTCTCGAGTCTCGTCTTGTTGACAACTGAGCGATCGGAGAAAATCTCGACGAGTCGACATGCGCCGCGGCGAGGCGGGCTCTTCCTCTATAATTATCGTGGCTATTGTTCCTCGAGGCGATGCTCGATTGAACTATCGACGCGTCAACGGCGAAGCAACAGCCTCGACGGAGAGAGAGTGAAAAAAAGAAGCAAAACAAAAAATTGTCGACAGTCGCCGCAAATAATCCGTCCGATCGCACACCGCCTTATCTCCTTTGGGTCCGCCCTCAGCGCCGTTTAAGCTTCGAGAGCGCATCGCCCCGTCGTTCTCTCCCGACCGCGAAGTGGGCAACCCTGGCCGTGACAAAAATCGTCACACGAACGAGAATCGAACTCCATCACTTCGGCGTCGATGAACTTTTCCCTCATCCTTCCGCTTATCCGATTGAAAATCATCACCGGCGAGCGCGTCAAGTGGCCACTTGTCATCCCTGAGCCTTTATCACTGTTATCACTGAGCGTCACTCTCTAACCGTTTGTTCTCTCGACGATCTCAATTTTTCTCGCAAAATTCAAAAATCATTGTAGAACCAATAATTCTTATTCTCAATTTTTAAGGTGATCAAACATCAGTTTAAAAATATTTTATCGATAAAAAAATCCAAGTAGAAACGGCGCTGAGAAGAGTTGGCAGGGATTTTGAAGATCTTTCGTTTGTCGCTCCTCCCCGAATTTTATAACTTTACAAAGCGCCGAAGATCCCGAGGCTTTTCCACTGATCCGTCGATCACTTCCTTCAATCTTCGTATCGCTCGATTGTATTTTGGCGCAATTTTCATAGGACCGGCTTCGAGCGAGTAATTTTTATCCTACGAAAGTTGTCAACGTCCGAGTCGACTCCGCACCGAGTGTGACGAAAAATCGAAGACACTTTAAATCGAGTGGCCAAAAATCTCGGATTTTTATTTATTTTTACTCCAATCCGAAGATTTTACGAATTCAAACCTGACTCGATCACGAGCCGAGGATAGAGTGTAAAAAAAAAGAAAGATTGTGTACTTTCGATGAAAAACAATTAACTCTGTTGTTCCGGCGAGGAGTCGAATAACCGTTTCGATACACCGATACGCGGAGCAGTGGTCGTGGTTGAAATTGTGCAGACGGAGTGTAACGACAGTACGGGGCACACACGAGGGGGAAAAATCGAATGGCTCGTGCGCGCGCGCGCTTTGGGAGCGTTGTGCGCGGTACCGAACGGCAAGAGCTGCGTGGCGGGTCAGCCGCGACTGAATCGGAGTCTCTCGTGCCTCGGAGTCCGCCGGTCTCGGGCTTGAATGAGCCTCGAGAGACGAACGACCAGGGGGAGTAACGCGAGGGAGCGAGTGAGAGACTCGTTCTGCCGAGAGAAACAATGCAACGCCGATAACGGGTTGAACGGAGAGAAGAGGAGGAGCGCGATGCGGTCAAGAGAGCCCGGCAGAATGGGACTGTATGTGCGAACGGGGATTCGCGACAGGCGCGAGGGAACTGAGACTGAGGAATCTGCCGAAAACGAGTCGAAATGTATCGACCCTCAGGGGGATAGCGCTGTAGGGCAGGGTTATACATGTACAAATATTGTCCGGGTCGCATATTAGGTTTTTTTTTTTGTCAACATTCCGAGGCTTGTTCGTCGTTGTATTTACTCTGTACTTGCAGAGTAAATACAGAGTCAAATCAATACATATGCAGAACAAAATCAGAGCAAATATAGAGCAAATATGGAGCAAATATAGAGCAAATATAGAGCAAATATAGAGCAAATATAGAGCAAATATAGAGCAAATATAGAGCAAATATAGAGCAAATATAGAGCAAATATAAATATAGAGCAAATATAGAGCAAATATAGAGCAAATATAGAGCAAATATAGAGCAAATATAGAGCAAATATAGAGTAAATACAGAGCAAAATCACAGAAAATACACAGTCAAATCAGAGCAAAAACAGAGCAAATATAAAGAAAAATCAAAATCAACGGAGAGAAAAGAGGAGCGTAATGCAGTCAGGCAAGCCCGGCAGAATGGGACTGTATGTGCGAACAGGGATTCACGACAGCCACGAGGGAGCTGCGGCTGAGGAATCTGGCGAAAACGAGTCGAAATGTATCGACTCTCAGGGGATAGCGTTGTAGGGCAGGGTTATAGATGTATAAATATTGTCCGGGTTACATATTTCGGTATTATTATTATTTTTTTTTTTCATCATTCAGTTCGTCCCAGTGCGATCGATATGTCGAGATGTAAGCAACAAGTTTGTCGATGTTGTATGGCAGTGGAGAAGAAGGTATTAATATTGCATGCATCTCCCGAGAGAGACAATACGGCGCCGATAACGGGTTGAATGGTTAGATAGATTGATAGATAGATGGTTTATTGTGTCCTGGGATAAATCCTCGAAGGACCAACCTATGTAAATAACCGGTACATGTAAGTGAAGCGCAGAGAAGTTTCAGAACAGTTTACGTAATGCATTTAAGAATGCAGTACACAGAGTAAATACAGAGTAAATCCAGAGGAATATTAGAGAAACTACAGAACAAAATCAGAGAAAATACAAAGCAAATACAGGAAAAAATCAAACTTAAAAGAAAATCAACGGAGCGAAGAGGAGGAGTTTACTGTAGTCAAGAGAGCCCAAAAACAAATCAAAATCGGACCAAATACACAGTAGAATCAGAGCAAATACGGCGCAAAATCAGAAAAAATGCGGCACAAAATCAGAGCAAATATGACGCAAAATCAGAGAAATTATACAGCAAAATTAGAGCAAATATGGCGCAAAATCAGAGAAATTATACAGCAAAATTAGAGCAAATATGGCGCAAAATCAGAGCAAATATGGCGCAAAATCAGAAGAAATGCGACGCAAAATCAGAGAAGTTATACAGCAAAATTAGAGCAAATACAAGCAAAAATCAGAATCAACGGAGAGAAAGGGAGGAGGGTGATGCAGTCAAGAGAGCTCGACACAATGGGACTGTATATGCGAATGGGGATTCGCGACAGGCGCGGGGTGCTGAGACTGAGGAACCTGGCGAAAACGAGACGAAATGTATCGACCCTCCGGAGAACATGCTTCTAGGACAAGGTTAGATGTACAAATATTGCCCGGGTCACATATTTCGTAATTTTTTTTTTAATCAACATTCCCGAGCGAGTCCGTAGTACGATCGATATGTCAGGATGCAAGCAACAAGTCTGTCGAGGTTGTTCGCCAATCGAGCAGAAGCTGTTAATATTGCATGCTCCAGAAGCTAAATGCTCCGGATCCGCCGGACCTACCCTGTGGTCTTTCAGGGTTAATCCGAACCGGCGAGTAGCCAGCTCGTTGTCGACCTCCATGATCCATCATGTAGACGTCGACGGATGTACGAGAAAAAGTCGAATTTATCTCGCGATTCGAGACAGCGAGGGGGAGGATTAAGCACATAATATAGGGTGTCTAGACGATTTAGCGTCAACCCTTCAACGCCTAATGTACAGCTACAAAATTTTTGGTAAAACAACGTTACAGCTGTTTTACCAAAATATCTTCCTCAATTTTTTTAAGGACATTTTTTGGAGAATTGTGATCAACACTCGTACATCTGGGAGAAAGTCTTTGGTATATCAGTTGGTCACAATTATTATTTTGATTTCCGTGTTAGAATTAAAAACATGAATTTTCCTAATATACAAAAAAAATCAAAGAACTGTCGAGCAGTTGGGAAAAAATTGTGAGCAAAGGGAAAAGATATTGCGCTCGTGAGAAAGGAGCTTTCCGACCGAAGGTGTCAACGCTCCGATATTTTGTAAAAATGTCCGTTGTGTAACACGATAAAAATCGCCCAAAGGTGCGGTGCACCAGCGAGAGGGGAGAGCGGGGCAAAATGGAATATCCGGAAGAAGCGAATTACGGGAACGAATTTTTCGCGATACACAAAAATAAACATTTTCATTGCAGACAGCCGAGGTCCGTTTTGCCCGCTCTCGCCAAGGTTCGCTCGTCGCAGCCACCGCCGAGGGAACTACAAAGAGGCGAAAAAAGCAACAAAAAGTTACAAACGATCGGCGGCGAAAATAAATGTTTTCACGAATAAAATGAAAGTGCTCTCGATTTCTCTCACTCTGCTGGTTCCTCGCAGTCCGGACAAGAGATATTTATATCGGGACTTGATTAAGAGCTGTGGAAGGGTCGCGGCTGCGGGGGTCGCGAGTAACACTGCAGATCAGCCGAAGGACTCGAAAGGCCGTTGATTTTACGTACCAACACGCATCCCTACTCGGGGCGCCCGCGGGCTTACACTTCTGCAATGAAAAGGGTTTGGACCAAGTGCCGAGATTTTTTTTTTTTTGCGTAACGGAGAAACGGCGGGGCAGACGCGACGCCATTAGCAGTCTCGAGGGCTCAAGAGCTCGAAGAAGCCAGGGCTTGCGGTCGAAGCCGCGCAGCCCCGTCGAATGTGCTCCGTGTTTTCTTCTACTTCGAATTTACCCCTTTTCGCAACCACTTCTCTCTCTATGCTTTTCTCTCCTTCCATATCTCATGCTCGAGTTCTGTTTTTTACAGAAAAAAATTCCCTTTTCCGAGCGCGAGCTCGCAGCGACCTCTTCGAGAATTTATTCGCATCCTCGGAAAAGTGAAAAAAACTGCGATGCTTTTTTGTCTTAGGTCGATTCTCCAACCTCTTCGCACCTTAGGTCGAGTCGGGTCGACTGTGAATGTAACGTTATTCATCATTCGATCCGTTCTTGGATCAGATTTTTTATTTTATTTTTTTGCTCTGCTTCGTAGACGCGCCAAGGTTTTCGGCTTTAATACACGATGTGCGATATTTGAGGCGTTGATGAAACAACTGTTTTTGCAATTTTTGCAATAATATCTTTTTTATTTTTTTTTATATAAGAGTTATGGAAAAAAAATTACTTATGAGCATGACGAAGCAATTTTTGTAATATATTTTCGTAATTTGTTTTTTTTTTCATTTCAATTACTTTCGGAAGAAATATTTTTATAAATAGTAAGGAGGTCGTTCATTTTTTTTTAATTAACCGGAAGCAGGACATTTCATCTCGATAAATGAATATAAAAATTTATGGACACACATGCACGTGTGAATTAATTTTTAATCGAACAAAAATAATCTCCGAGGTAACTTTGTCGATGCAGTCGACGGCTTTTTATGCGGGTAAGACACGGGGTGCTTGCGAAGGGGCCTAACGAGAACGGTTGGTCGTGCCAGAGCTCGACAAAAAATTCTGAAAAAAAATCACCGGGTACCCTTAAGGGGTAGTTTCTTTGATGTCGCAGAACGAGGAAGCGAATCGGTTTCTTTGAAGAGAAACAAAAAACTATGGATCGTCTAATGTTTTTCATTAAGCGCTCAGCAATATTTTTTTTATCCAAGAATTTCTTTTCTCCGGAAATTGCCAGCATCTTAAAAAAATAAAAAAATAAATTGCACTGTCATTCTTCCACGTCTAAAATGCCCGAATTATTTTGCAGCGGACAAGTAGAGAGCGCACACACGGCCCGCATGAATCCTCGTTTGAAATGGAAATAAATGGAAAAACCTTGTTGAACATTCTATACCGAGTATTCCGCGACGAAGGTAAGGCTGGCACGAGGAAAAGTCGCTTTTACGACTGTCGCTTGCGGTTTCCACGTGTCAATGCCTACGTGTGTGTGTGCGTGAGGTCAGTCTGCTTCGTTGCCACTATTACTACTGATGGTACACTATGCGCTTTTTATAGGACGCGTTGCTCGCTTACTATCACGAGAGACGCCGTTGCTTTTGCTCGGTGAACCGTGCTAACTAGTAGTCTCGTCACAAAGGTGCGGGGGTCGTTCGTTAAAGAATAAAAAAAGGTGGAAATGAAAAAAAAATATATATATGGCCGAACAAATATGAAAAATGAGCAACGAGTGTGTTGTAACTCTGCCAAGTGTCCTGTTTCGCGTGTTTTTTTCCGTGGCACTGAATCGGCGCCACAATTCTCCCGATATTCCATTGGGAAGCGAAAAAATTGCTGCTAAAAAAAATCGCTACTTTTCGTTCTCAAAAAAAAAATGTCACTAGTGAATTGACGGCTTTACGTGATGTATTTTTTTTTCGCTCATCGCGGACCTATCACTCATTTTACTCCGAGTTTAATATTTGAGGCGTAAAATTATACCACAAAAAAAAAACTGTAAGAAAACATATTTTGGAAAATAAAATATCTGGAACAATTCTTTTATTTTTATTTTGACGAGTTCTTACGGATATATTATTATGGGTAACAGTGGTACGTTATGTTGCCAGGTATGCAAAACGGAGGTAAGAGATCAATAAAAATCGCGCGTTATATCGATCGTTAAAAGCGCTCAAAACCCGGCTATACCGGATGCAATTCGGACTCGCGAGCAACGAGCTTTGACATGCCTACGGTATACACATATTCGCCGTTCACGTCGGGTCCATATAGTGGATACTATATGTCCCGGGTAACAGAGGATGTTGGGACAGACGTATATATTTTCCATACTTTACGATCGCCTCTCCACGTTGAATAATGGACGTTAGCGTGACGCGAAGTACTCACATTTACGGTAAGGTTGTTGTATTCTCATTTTACCTGCGATAGAGACGTTTTTGCCAAAACGATATTGAATTCTCCACGGAAATTCTTCGATAAATGCAAGAGTCAAAAGAGACAAATTTGTATATAAAAATGATAAGACAGAAAAGTTCGATATCCATGCGAACAGTATACATCTGTGAATATATAGTAAATATATACACAATATACACATTGTTTATAATTATTGAAATAAATAAATATAATATAATATGTAATATATGTACACCATTAAAAATGTTAGTAAGTTTACTATAGAATTACTGTAGAAAGTGTGCGAATTACTGAAGAAAGAAATGCAAAATTTAAAAACTAAATTTATGAAATGGATATTGGCTTCATGTATTATGCAATGATGGCTTCGGGGTTGAAGATGGCCCTGACATTTTTGGCAAGCGGTCCGGTATCCAGCGAGTTTCGCTACACAAGGATCCAACGTCTAACGGTAATCTGACGATTATGATTTATGTGAGTTTGCGTCCAATAGAACGCCCGCCTGTTCGGTAAGCTAAAAGGAGTCGCAGGCACGTGTGGAACCTCATCGCCTATCAATAGAGATTTTCGGGACCAATTTGTAAAATATATGAATAATTGCAAAAGCTTTGAAAGGATAGAATTACGCAAGACCATGGTTAAAGGTCAGCTTTAATATTTTTTCGCATTCTAAATATGTGCCGACATGTGGCCTGGGGCGATTAATTAAAGATGGCGAATCTCTGGCGAATCTCTGCTAGAAACTGATGTGAAAATTATACAAAAAGCATCCAACGGCTGTCGATACAAGGTTCAATAATATTCGGTCATAAAAGATGAGAGGTGTAAACGGCGGTCAGTGCCATATATGGAAAACAAGAATCCATTGATTAATTAATTGATATTCCGTCATAAAAGTATTTCGCGTTTTATTAGTTGTTAAGAATTGAACAATACTTGGCAGTTTTTTGTTAATACGCAAATTGTAGTTATTATTATATATGTTCTATAGTGGAACAATCGAGATTCTATAATAAGAATAATAATAATAATACTAAGGAAGAGAGCGGATGTTGAGAAGTTGGTTAATTAATAACGAATTTAGCTCATCGTCGACACGACAGCGAGAGTTAACTAGAGACAGTCTATTTGAGTAAAGAAAGACGTGATGGTAATTGAGGAGAGAAAACGGGCATAGTCTTATTTGAATAAAATATGTACATTTGCATTACGAGGGCAAGAGCTGCGAAGTAATGAGAAGAGAAGAAGCGAAAGGGTAGTATTATCGTCAGCGCCAGTGTGGAGTCGCGTACCCAAAAAGGATCATCCGGATCACGCGAAAAACATTATTTCTGAAAAATAAAAACATTAACATTTTTTGTAACTGAATCGACGCAAAAAATTAATCTTCTCGTTCATGTAATCGGATGTATTTTATTTTTTGCACTAAAAACGAATCCGGCAGCATTTTCGATGTAAAGTCGAACGAGATATTGGTTTTACCAAAACGTATGTTTTATCTGTAAAATTGCGTTTAATTTTGTAAAGAGGGCTCTTTTGATATTTGGGCAAAAACGGATTTAATATACACACGAGATATTTAAGGGGGAGGGGCTCGCATAGGCTGGCGAAAAATCAGGCTGACGCGGGGCGTAATGGGCCACATGAATTCGCCAGCTTTTTTGGCCTAAAGTACAATGCGACATTAAGGAGCTTGATTTCATGAACTTGGCCTGCTAAAGTAGCTTGGCTAAAATCCATTAGCCGGACAAGATGTTTAGCCGGCTAGGACCGGCCGATCTGTACAGCCCTAGTACAGGTAGGGCTTAAAAAATGTGAACAATTTAAGGGAGGTCCGTCTCGCCCCAGACAATTTTTTTTCGGACGCTCTATGCAAAACCCTGGAAATGTCATTGTTGGATGATAACCAATAAATTATGCTTTCGGCAGCGTTGTAGCTACATTATTTGCTTAGGCGTCCCATCTCGCCCCGGTTTCCCTTATATATATAAAAATATATGGTATGTACAAAATAGCAATATTTGTAACGAATGTCGAGGAAGCTTTAATAACGCTACGCTATGCTCCGCGGTTATTTTGAGAGCGGATATTCAGCAGCGATATCGTCGCCTTCATCGTCGCCGTTCTTCTAGAGCGCATAAAGTCGGAACGAGAAAACACGAACGATAAAGCGAGAAGATTCAGAAGCTGGGAATTATATTTCGACGACGAAAACCGACCACGCACACACCGGGCCCGACGAGTCAGCGTCGATGCAACCCAGCCGCGTCGCTAAATATCCCACGGATTTTCGCAGCTGTCGCGAGAATCTCCTCGCTCCTCCACTCCCCCGTCCCGTCGATTCTCCTTGGCTCGCATTTTTTTTTCTCGGTGGAAAACTCGACGATTTTGTCCAATTTTCATCTCCGCGTTCGACATTGTTTACGACATCTTCTTCATGAAAATACAAAAAATGAGATAGTATCTGAAATAAAATTTATATTTTTTTATACAAAATTGTAGAGAATTTATGAAAATCGTATTTTAGCTGCGGTATAATGAATGTCAAATATGCAAGGGTACGTTTTTTGAAAAATTTGTCTCCACGATAATTGAGCACCGAAATACTTATACAAATAACCATCCACTATAATCAATCGATGCCGAAAATTTTGTATAAACGATTTTCAAAATGTGGCAAAAATATTAATATGTTTGTGCTCATTTTTTTAATTTTTCTAGTTTAAAGACATCTGCTCTAATACAAATAACCATCCACTATAATCAATGGTTGAGTAAAAGTTTGTATAAACGACTGTAAAAATGTAACACATGTTTGACTTGAGCGCTCCAATCTCCTTAACTGGCATACATCGCTATCGGGATGGAATGCGAAATAAAAGACGTCGAAAAACGATAATAAATCCCGCCTCACGAGTGAAAAATGTTTATCGTGAGAAGAGGAAAAAAGGCGAGATGGTAAAAAAAAAAGGAACGTGTGCTATCTCGGCTGACCATTGCTTATGTGATCGTACGCTACTTTAAGAAAGTTGCCGGGAGCAAGGACGTGCGAATGATATATACATTGATACATACAAATATATATATGTACACGTGCAATACATAATTGATGTGTTTGCGGAATCTCCAACGTTACTCATTGTACCGACATATCGACGACTGAGAGACGTAAGGGCGTATCTGACGCCGTGTAACATGTAAAACGTGGTAATTTACGCCCTTCCGTTTCTCAGCACTCGACGCGCATCGGCCTTCGAGTGCATCATCCTTGTTATGATGTTTTCTATCCGCCTATCCCGCGGAAGGTATTCCACTATTATGGAAAACGGATAAATACCAAAGAGAAGCAATTTTCTCTTCAATAAAGCTAAAATCGCTAAAAAAAAGTTAAAAATTAATAAATTTTTGGCCATCACAATCGACCCAATAAATTAACAAAAATTTTCACGGCGACCAAATTCATAGTTCCCGTCCTGGAAATCACTGAATCACGAAGTAACATCACTCTCCCGCAGGTGAGCACGAAGACATACAAAAAAATCCGAGTATACACGAAGGGTCAACTTAAAAGCAAACATAATAATCAAAATCTCTTCCCTACAAACATGAAACTGCACATACGCTAAACTCATCGTACATACGTGTTAACGAGTGCGGTAAGTCTGGAGCCAGGATATCGTGCTGGTACATGCAGACTCGCCACCGAAAAAAAAAAATGCATACATATATATAGTTAGAGAAAAGCTGCGACGCGACGCGCGCTGCTCGCCGGCGACACGTCGATATTAAAAGCCCCGCTCTGGGTGCCCGGGAACGGTCGTCCCGGAGTCTTGCGGTTCGGCAACGGCACGCGCACCCGATAAAATTGTGATAGGCGCTTCTGGTTCCGAGGGACGGAGAGAGAGGGCGAGTGAGAACCGTAAAGCCGTCAGAGTTGGAGGGGAAGAGAGAGGGGGGCAATATGGAACACCCGATGGCGCTATAGTTTATCAGCCGTTGCAACTCTCCGTACGGATCGGTCACCCGGGAATGTCGGACCGTTAATAACGATCATAATTCATAAGGGGTGGCATTGCGAACGACGCCCGGCAGTGGCAATGGGCAATGCATCGTTCCCCAGCTTCCAGCCGAGAAACGACGATATTGGGTTCTCTCGCTCTGCCTCTCTACCTACGCCTCGTTGCGCTGGTGCCCGGTCGACTAACTGTTTTATCGGGAATTTTTAAAGGGATATGAAATTACGAGGACAGTTTCTTTCATTTTCCCTGGAAAGTCGAGGATATTCGTGGGATTTTGCAACGCACTTTTATATTGACGTTGGTTTTGTTCGATGTATATTCGATTAAGCCTTTGATGCCTATTTTTCGCAAGTGACGACAATGGATATTTTTTCAATTTTGCAAATTTTTTTACTTTTGCAAATTTTGCGAATTTTGCGAATTTTGCAAAATTTTCGATTTTTACTATTTTCAAAATTTCAAGGGAGTATGCGATCATTTGATAGTTCCGTTATCGGGCAATTTGTATTACTGAGTTAATCTGGTTCGCCTACGGAACACCCAGAAAAATAGAAAAATAGTTGAAAATAAATAAATAAACAAATAAAAATATATTTAAACCAAATAAAAATATATTTGCGGGGCGCCCGTCAAATAAATTATTTTTCTGGGTGTACGTATAGGTAGATTACGTGCATAACGTGTGTTACAATGTTAAAAAACGTGCATGCAACCTGCTCTAGGTTAGAGGGATTATTAGGTTCTCGTCTTATAGTAATGCACACACGAGCGAGGGGGCACTTGACCATGGCTCCGCACGTGATGTAACCCGAACGTCGGTCCGTCTGTTACGAACGATCGGCACGCGGCATTTTTTTTGTTTTTTTTTATTTTCGTTCCCTTTCTTACTCATTCTCTCATGTCGCTCACATGCGATACATAAACCGTCTGCTGGAGACTTGCACGTCATACGAAGACCGTAATCGATCCCCGTAACGTATACTTAAAATGACGACTGCTCGGTGCATGTTTATGCACCGTTGAACTGAACTGCTACTCTATCGTTGCAACGGATGGATCAGCATGCCGTTTGCCCTCGTACACTGTACCGTATGTGCCGCTGATATAAAAATATTAGACATAATATTTTCTATTTTTCAGCTGGAACAGGTAAAATTTTTACAAACTATTTTTTTTTTTTTTATAAAAACTTTCATTAGGCCCGTGCACTGAAGATTTTACAGACGATTTCAGAGAACCTTAAAAAAAATTGTCCTTTAGCTCATATGTTACAGATTTTAGGGGCGTATTTTACAGAACAGAATTGGCAAACAAATTGTCTTTTTTTTAACGAATTGTCTTTCTTTAATATTAAAAAAAAATATTATAGACGCTTAGAGGAAGCCAACAGAAAATGAAAACATTACGAAAAACGGATAAAGTGCAGCGATTGGGGCGGAATGTGTAATTTTCAATTTTTCATGTTACGTTATATTCGCCGTAGAAGAAACACCGGTTTGAGGTAATTGTGGTTTTTTTAGCCTTTTTATTGGCACGACCCACACGAATTACTGCAGAGGCATGCCTCGCAGGCTCGCATGACGAACGACTGACGGAGAATTTTGTTTGACAAAACAGTAAACCCGGTAAAGCCTCTTTCCACGACCCACTCGGAGAGTAGAGCGCCTCGAGCGCCCGGTTGATCGATCGTGCGATTGCGGTTATCGATACACGTGACGTATAGAGGTTGGTTCGACAAGTGATGCCGATCGCCTCGAGCACCAGTCGTTTCACGGATTTTTACCGGTCACCGGGACACATTTGAGGCTGTTTAATCGTTCCGGCAAAAGTTCGGGGCGATCGAAAGGGCTTGCCCGAACAGAAAAAAAAACGATTTTTCCTTTCTTCACCGATCGATTGACGGCATGACATCGATGTCGGCCACCGGCTTGCCGCCTGAGGCGACTCTCAGGCCCCGGAGAATCAATCAGTACGTCGGAGCAGTGGTGGGTCGGTACACACAAATCATTTTTTTTAATTAACATTATTTTGAAAAATAACAATATTTTTTCCTAATGAACAATATTTTATAGTTTTTCGTGTAGGGTGATAACGATCTTATTGACAAATAAAAAAAAATACTACATATGAGGTTCCGTTGGAAATTTTTTGAGCATTGCTTCGGTCCCCGACGACGTTCGGAAAGTGCTTGATAGGGCTTTGATAAACTCTAAAAAAAGGTGTAAATTTAACATACCGGACTAGAAGTTTTCTTTCAATGGTACATTAAATGAATCTACAATTGTGATGAAAAATTAATAAACTTTTTCATTGAAATTAAGGTAAATTATAAAAAATAAAGTATTCCTAATGTTTTTTAAATACACTTTTACGATTTTTTTTGCAGTCTAAAGCCCTTGTTAGGCCCCGATGTAATAGGGGAGAGCGGGGCAAAACGGGATGATCAGACAAAACACAATTTTCCAATAACTTTTGAATGGTGGCGATGGTGTTACGTAGGGCAAAACGGGTTTGAAACCCAGGATGTATCGTTGGGACAAAATGCGGCATGCAAAAATGTTTGGAAAATTGAGTTTTGTCCTAACTGTCCCGTTTTGCCCCGGTCTCCCCTACTCTAAAATTTCGACAAGGGCGTTCAAATTGATAATCTCTGTGACTTAATCGACTAATTTTAGCGTCGCTCGCTGGCTTCTCGCTCGGTGTATCCCTAGCTTGGAATTCAAGTGCCGGCGATGTATTGAGAAACGTACTGAAGGCCAGTGTCAATGAGATAGGACTGGTCGGTGGTATACTGAATGCGGGTGCATGCTGCGGTCTTCTGTTGGTGCCCTTGATCCTGCGTTTCATCAGTCGTACCGGAGCAATGTTCATCAGCATACCCGTCAATATCGTTGGATGGGCTTTCATTTGCTTCGCCGATCAGCAGGTTGATTATAAAGCAGATCTGGGCAAATAGACCAAGTACTCGAAGTTCGTATTGAAGTATCAAGTACTGGATCAGCGCACAGTGCTCAGAACATCACCAATTCAGTTCTGCGAGTACTTAAGGTAGTCCTCGCCAATAGCGTTCACTTCGCATAAGTTTCAGAGAAATGAAAGGGAGTTGCAAACACTTCTGGCTGGTATAAAAATCTGAAAAATATCAAGCACATCAAAGGTGCTGAAAATATTAATTTTGCATAAATATAATTCCAAAATTTAATTTAAAAAATTAATGAAAAATAAAATTGTTCAACTAATCTCTTGGAAATCTAACTTTTTAAAAATAAAAATCGTTCGTTCACTTTTCTGAATACGTATGAATTTTTTAAAGATTTTTAAATTCACTTGTTACTAGCTTAATACGTCAGTACTCATTAACTACCCAGCGCTCAGTACTTTAAGTACTTGCTACTTCAATGCGTACTTCAAGTACTTTGGGTATTTGGCCAGCTCTGTTACTGAGATACATCACCGTCGAGAAAAATGAATTACAGTTTTAGTTACCGACCGACTTTCGGTAGGTAAATCTTTCATGAAATGTTATGATTTTTTTCTTCTTTTTGTCGCGCAGGTGTGGCTCTTAATTGTCGGCAGAGTGATATGTGGCCTCGTGGGTGGTATTTTTTGCGTACTAACGCCCCTCTACATCGCCGAGATCGCAGACAAGGACATGCGTTACCGTCTTCTTACATTTTTTCATCTCTTCATCAATTGCGGAATAATGTACGCCTATCTTATTGCTTACGTTCTCGACGAACGCGACGCTATATGGCGATACAGTCTCACTTGTGCAGTTTCGTGCGCGCCCATCGCTTTGGCAATTTTTTTGCCGGAAAGTCCACTGTATCACGTGATCAGGGGAAACATCATCGGGGCGAGAAGATCGATTCGATGGTACAGAGGAAAAAGATACAATTATCAGGAAGAAATTGATCAACTCGAACAGCTGGCCAAGTTTAAAAAAACAGGCTTCAAAGTTAGTCAAATTAAATCGTGTTTTAAACTGATTTCAAAGTTCTTCGTCGGTAAAACAGGGATAACTCTACATTTGTAATTTCCGGTGAAAAGCAAATTATTTTTCTAATAAGTTACTTTAAAAAATTTGTGATTTCCGGTGATATTACAAATTTACATTATTACATTTGAAATTTCCGGTGAAAGGCAAATTAGTTTTTTAATAAGTTATTTTAAAAAAATTATTTGAATAAAAAAGGTATTAAATTTTTTTTCAAGAAAATAAACAGAACAAATTGCTTGATAAAAATTGATTAAATCGTTATTTCCTAACAGCGATCAATGAAGACGATGAAAAACTCCAGGGTAATTTGGTCGCTAATCGTCTGTCATGGTGTCATAATAGCCCAACAGTTGAGTGGCATAAATACGATGATTTTCTACGCCCTCGTGATATTCAATAACGGTGGCTCGGGTAACATGACCGGGGAGGAAATGACCCTTGTTGTCGGAGCAGTACAGATTTTGGCCTGTCTCCTGTGCACTCTGACGATCGACCGAATCGGCAGAAGAATACTTTTGACGGTGTCCGCCGCGTCGACGGGAATTTTTCTCGTGCTGCTTGGTAATCTTTTTTTCATTTAATTATATCACCAGATTAAACGATGTTTCACATCGGTCGGTAGAAAACAAACCAACTGAATCGGTAGAAAACAAACTTGAAAAACCTTCATGAACGTGGATTACAGTTTTTGATACCGACCGAACTGGGTTCCAACACGGGAGCTTTTACATCGCCTCAAAGTCTCGTCTGGACTCGGTCGGTAATACAAAAAACTGTAATCCAAACTTTTCAAGATCACGAAACCGTTCCATGTCCGGCAACGAAAAAAATCGATTACAGATTTCCGTACCGACCGAGCTCGAGTTCAGCAAAGCGAGAAGTTTCTACATCGCTTCAAAATCTCGTCTGGACTCGGTCGGTAATAAAAAAACTGTAATCCATACTTTTCAAGATCACGAAACCTTTCCGATGAAACACAGACCTCCGATCTGCCATGTTCGCCAACGAAAGAAATCGATTACTCTGTTTTCCTTACCGATCGGCTATAATTCCTCTCAAATAAACACGACGATATTTCAGGCTGGTACTTCGATGTGAGAGACGACGACCCGGAGTTATACGACGAAACCTACGGATGGATGCCGCCGACCTGGATAAGTCTATTCTTCGCCGCGTTCAATATTGGCCTGGGGCCGATATCGTGGTCCATGCTCGCCGACGCATATCCGATCGAGATAAGAGTAACCGCCTCGACGAGCGCGGCTTTTCTCAGCTGGTTAATATCGCTGATAGCGACTTTGACCTTCGGCGAAATGGCCACCGCCCTCGGCATACCGAGAACCATGTGGCTCTTCGGTGGTTTCTCGTGGCTCGCAGCCATATTCACCGCCGTTCTCGTGCGGGACAATGGAGGGAAGAGCCTGCTGGACGTGCAGATGGATTTTGGCACGCATCGCGACGAAACCCGGCCAGAATCTTCCCAGGTCGGCGAAGAGACCTAAGGAACTTACTCTCCGCAAAAGCTTCTCTCGCAACTTCGAAACACACGTCGCTATGTTTTTTTTTTTTTTTTTTTTTTTTTTTTTTTTTTTTTTTTTTTTTTTTTTTTTTTTTTTTTTTTTCTTTTTTTTTTTTTTTTTTTTTTTTTTTTTTCATAAAAATTCGGCTTGAAGGGTTTTCTGATTTTTACGAAGTTTTTTTCTATTTCACGCTATCCGATGATTCAACAATGTCCTTACCATAAGCGAATGGGTGAGAGGGAGAGAGGGTGCTTGCTCCACGTGAAGACCACCGTCGATGACCAGTTGAAGATCTCTTTCGATTTAGCTGAAAACGAAAAAATGAATTATTTTTATTTTATTTTATTGTTTATAATTTTGACTTATCGCTTCTTAGAGTAAACTCCGATGACCCGTAAAATTGTATCGAACAATATTTGTGATCACTTTCGTTATTTTATCTTTTTTTGCGCCGTCAACGATAAAAACGCATGCATATTTCGTGATTTTTTTTCTCGGTAAATATCCGCTTTATAGATACAATTTTTTACGGTGAAAGGAGGATATATTAAAGAACATATGGGAATTTTTCCATTCATTTTTATCGTTATTAAGTATTTTTAAGTTGTATCGTTTCGTTATTCGGCCGCAGCTTTCCGGCAAAGTGGTCGATTTCGGTTCAGGATTGAATCTCGTCCCAGATGGAAAATCCCGGGCCAGCTCAGACAATAAATATTTTCCGGTTGGCTTATCTTTGATAAATCGTCGGGCTTTAAAATTATATAGTTCACGCATGTGTGTGTTCGTAGCCGTAATGCTTATAATTGGCACGAGCTCGTTGCGAGCCGCGTTTGTGTTTCGAGTGTAACAATCGTTGTGAGAACCGAGGCAAGTATAACGTGATAGGGAACTCTCGAGTGCCCTACCAGAGGAGGACGTGAGAGGAAAATAACGGATAATTCGGGGATGAAGAGGAGAGGTGGAGCGAAAAAACAGTAGGCGGATATAGAGAAACGAAGCGAAGATCTCCGGTGGTTCCGTTGTCCGACTGGCCGAGAGCCAAATGAACGAGAATCAGCTCTCGGGACGTATTTTGTTTCGGGATGATATATTGCTAACAGATGTCCGGTAGTCCGATGATTGCTTTTCCTTTGCCTCCGTCGTTTCGAACTTGACGCTAGATTCTCGAAAAAAATAAAAAAAAAAAAAACGAGGACTACTACAATAGAAGTTTCGTAATGGCTGTAAAAAAAATTGCCCCATCCCGTCCCATTCACGCTCAGGTCAACGACATTTATTATGCTGTCTACGAGAAAATGTTGAGAATCCGACACCGTCGAGCTCTGTCCTCGGATAAAATATTTATTTTCGTATAAATTTTGTGAGCGTGAAAAAAGTGAAGAAATTTTATAGAAATAACGAAACTCTGAGGGCCATTTTCATAAAGGGTAAACAAAATAGTTTCTACATTTATTGGATATTTTAGTTCCTTCGCCGTTGATTCGAACTTCAGGCTAGGTTAAAAAAAAATCTCTAATGAGGAGAACCACAATAGAAGTTTCTTAATGACTGGAAAAAAATTACCCAAACCCGTCCCATTCACGCTTAGGTCAATGACATAATATGCCGTCTTTACGAGAAAATTTTGGAAACGATAAAAAATGTGTGTGCACGAACGTCGACATTTTTTAAAATTAAACTTACTGTATTTAAAAATTAAAAGTACAGTTCACTAATAAAAAAAACATGTCTTTCGTCTGCAAAACCATGTAAAATATGTTTTTTCCCTCCATGTGAATTATTCTTGAAACATTGATTTTTCATTGCCGTTTCTTTTGTCGATACTAATCGTATTATCGTAATACCGTAATTAGCTATAGCAACTGATACGCATAAGGACACGGAAACGCAATCCGAGCATTGGCCCGCACACTCGCTAATAATCGTATCGTAAATAGAAATGCTCTTCGAAATTGGAATAAAATACAAGTATCAAACTGAGTGTCGACCCTCCGATTCTGTACGGACACAACTATACGTGCTCGATAGTCTGGCGAATATCGAAGAAAAAGTATCCCTTCGGGAATAAACTATCGCTCGATGGGAATATACAGAGAGTCTTTGGACCGAGCCCGTTTCCGTTGCTCTTCAGCGGAGAAAACGCCGTCTTCGCGGCGTTACGATGGGGGCGATCAGACTTTGCAGGCCATTCCAGGCTGGGAGCATCGGCACGGCAGGAAATACGACAATGCTGAGGGTGACAAAAAAAAGTGGGGACTAGAATGAAACAGAATTGAGGCTTAGGAGGTGGAAAGCGAAAGTCTGACGTTGCGCGAAAGGGCAGCTTGCAGTCTGCCAGGACCAATTTTGGACGATATAGGTTTTACTGTATCCCCTGTGGATGAGGTCGAACGCAATCGACTCAAGACGTGGCGAATCGAACGGAGAATACCATAAGAAAGAAAAAAATATTGAATAAAAATAGAAAAGTGACGATAATTGAATTCTCAGAGCAAGGTAGGTAAAACGTCCCAATCGTCGATTAAGCAATTTTTTTAGTCGTTATCTTATTATTATATTGTTATTATCTAGTACCGAAGAGTGCGTGTCGTTCGCACTTAGTTTTACCAAAATGTTGCACTTACAAAGTGCTTGAACTACTTATGGTAAAAAATTATAATAATAATTTTTTTTGTGAACAATGGTCCGTACCGCATTTTGTCCCATGTCTGCAGTGTACTTGGGTACGGGTGAAGAGGGAGAGGGCGGTGGGAGATGTAACCGAAAGGGTACCGTGAAATCACTATGTGGGTGTCGAGTGTGCTCGGTCGAGCGACAAATTAATCCTCGCCCCAATACGAGCCGATAACGCATGGCATGTATCTCACTTTACATAACAGTTGTACGAGTACACGTTAACCAATCATAATTGTTTTAAAACACGAATCTAATATAATACCCTGAACATTAATTGGGAACACGGATGGTCAGCCTTTGAGTTAAACCTGTCATTTGACCGATACATATTCGTTCGCAAAATCATTCAAATAGGACTTTCAATGAAAAAGCATTGGCATTTTTAGTGTCGATTAACGAAATTTTTGATGGAGAGAAAAATCTGTGAAAGATTCAGAAATTTCCGAAATCGATGAGACCAAATTGATAAATCAACATTTTATGTATTAAGTTTCTTTCTTCAGTCGATCAAGGTTTTTCAGATCGAACTCAGGGAGAAAGACACTTTTAATTCTTCACGCACCAAACGCCGAATATTAAATATTTATCGAAAAATAATGAAAACAAGCACAAGCAAAAAATTGAAAAATTGGACTTGTCCGAATTCTTTCGACGGAAGTAATTTTCTTTTCCTCGTCTTTAGACATCACTTTGTTATACATATTGCGCAGTGAAGACTTCCGCAAATGGAGGAGATAAAGTTGGAAATACCTCGAAAGAAAAAGAGACAAAAATAAGATACTCGGGCGAGGGATGAGAAAAGCAATTTAAGAATTTTTCCGTGCCCAGCGTCAGCAGTTTTCCGACGATAGACGAGCGGGGAGACTGTACAACGGGGAACATTGCGAAATAGACCGCGAGGCAGGTAGACAACATTCGATTTGCGACGAGGAATGTAATCCAGTACGTAGGGGGTTGGCAGAGCAAAACGGAACTCGGGGCAAAACGGACCACCGTCTATTCGTAAAAAATTTGTAGACTTGTCCATTTTGCCCCATTCGCGCCGCTACCTGTACATAAGCAATACCGCACACGGTACACCACTGCGTGCAGCTGCAGGAAAAGAGTTTCCCGCTGTAACTTTTATTGCAACGGGCCGGGAATCGAGATCTCGACGGAAAAACTGGGCGAAAGTAACGTACAATCGCTGATGGCCTCTTAACAATGATCCAATACATTGACCACTATAGAAATACCGATAGATTCCTGAAAGCCTCTGCCGAGTGTCCCAGCTGAAGAGTGCTCAGCGTTCGCCCGAATGACCGCGGCCTTCTCGAAACCCGGTCCGGTCCCCGTCGATGAGAATCAATGAATGAATAAAAACCAACTTTTTTTTTTGTTCGTGAAAAATAGATTTTTTTCCCCGATTACACTGATAAAAAGTACAGTTGAATCGACGAAAATTCAGGCTAGGACGTTCAAATAAATATTTAGTTGGTCGAACAAAATATTTTAATTACTCAAAAATATTTTGGTGAAATCAACAAAAAAAATTGTTGAACTAACAAATTTTTTAGCTGGACCAACAAAATACTTAGTTGAACGTCAGTGCCCGAATCTTAGTTGATTGAACCGTATTTTTTTTTTTTAGATACATTTCTCGAAATGCTCAAGAGCGAATTTTTGTTCGGTTATTGGCATTTTGTTTCAGATTGTACAACTGACTGATTGTTTTTCCTATTGATGCATTGGTTTTAACCCTTCTTCATCTTCATCGGAAGACCGCTCGCCGAGAATTCTTGCATCCGATTGAAAAGACGCAAAAAATCATCTGCTTTGAGGGAATAACTTTATTGAAACGCACTTAGGAGTGCGCGAGGAAACCAGAATTCGCAGTAATTGGTATGATCGCTCGACAAATTCTCGAGTGAAACTCTGCGATTTTGTCTATTTCGCTAGGTCTTTTTCCGTCGTTCGCTGATTCCTTCTTACGCCTTTCATCTTTCGGTCTCTCAAGGCATTGGGCACGCTCCGGTGGAATAAGGAAGTCACGATTTTTCTGCGACGAACCCCGAGTCGTGCGCTCGGAGTTTTCTATAGGTCGCGAATCACGTCGCGATGTCCCGAAGAGGATTCTTCGCGATGCAGTACCGCGTACAAAAGAGCAGTGAACGAATGCTAAACGGCTTACGGGATATCGGTAGTGGTTTGCCGGTACCACCTTGTTCGCTCTGTATAGCTACCGTGACAATACATATCGCTTGAGAAAAACGAGACGGGAGCATTTTATGTGCTTCTAGGAAAATGCTGGGTAACAAATATGGCCATGGTTATTTTTTTCCTAAATCGCCCCTAAGAGGGGACTTAGAAACTTCGGAGAACGTAAGAGTAATCTTAGGGCGGCTTAGGGCAATATCTTTATGAATATCGTGTGTCATGTCTTCATGAATATCTTCTCGTATGATATCTTTATGAATATCTTGTGCGAGATCTTTACGAATATCTCGTGAGTTATCTTTACGAATATCTTATGAGTTATCTTTAGGAATATTTTGTGCGATATCTTTACGAATATCGTGTGAGTTATCTGTAGGAATATCTTCTGAGTTACCTTTAGGAATATTTTGTGCGATATCTTTACGAATATCTTATGAGTTATGTTTATGAATATCTTCTGAGTTATCTTTAGGAATATTGTGTGCGATATCTTTACGAATATCTTATGAGTTATGTTTATGAATATCTTCTGAGTTATCTTTAGGAATATTTTGTGCGATGTCTTCTCGATATCATGGTCAATATCGTGCCGAATGTCTTGCTCGTCGTACACAAGTCTCAGTAAAGACGTCTTTACATAAAAAAATCTGTGGAAACAAAAGACAAGATTGCAATAAATTTCGATGATGTTACATTGATTTTTTTGGCTATTTCCGCACCTAGTTTAATGGTAATCAAAAAAATTCAACGTTTTCGCAGATCCAGGTATTCGCGAATATCAACAATAAACAGGCCCCATATTCAGCAACTTCGCAAGCGGAGGGAATACGGAAATACGATCAAACGAGCGTGCGGCGACGAAAATCACATCGAAGCCCTGGCGCTCGGGATGTAATCAACGAACCAACATTCACGCTGATAAATTCCACAATCGATACAGGATAACTGGAATCCCCGTCTCGGATCCGAAATTAGCTACCTACACATACCACGTCGGGGGTTCGTTAACGTACATGCCCATGCTAAAATGTACGGGATATGCCTAATGATATTACAATCCTCGACGTAAACCCGGCCCGAAACAGATAGCAAAGCTCACGCTCAAAATATTATATGCCGGATGATTAGCGCCAGTCGTCGTTCATTACGAAGCCATGCAAATTGGAAAATCCGACCATAGCCAGTCGCGGGAACTTGAGCCGAGTGGCCCGAATGCCCAAATTGCGCGTTCTCCAGTTTGGTTGGCGCATTGACTCTCGACACGCGCTTGACCCCGCGATATCGGCATTCTCATCGGATATGTCTGTCGGCGCGAATTATTATTTAGCCTCCGTTCTACCACTTCGTTGCGCTGCTCCGCATTAAATTTTCGACAATGCATGCGTGACGTTCGGTTTTAAACTGCACCGGATGGCTCGAGGACATCCGAGGGCGTCGATGCCAGATGGCTTCCATACGCTCGCGGAAACGTGAATGGATTCGTCGCTATTGAATTACACGAAATTTCGTGTGCAAGTTACGATTCGATCGCTCGTTAATATTCGTTGACCAATGCGTAAATGGATGAAACCAATAGGTAAAGATCTAACTGGAGCGCTTAGTTTAAATGCTGATGAAGTGCTAAGCCTAAGTGCTGTTATTTGCCGCTGGAAAATTTACATTGCTGACGATCACGCGCATCGATCGCTGCGAAGCGAGTTTTACTGTATTTGAAAAATGTACAAATAACCGATCGATATTTTTTATGGGTGTGTAGATGGAGAGAACTGAGAAAAACTACCATTCGACCTATATTCAAACTTTCTCATTTTGTGGAAAAAATTTTCATTAGTTCTCGTACTTTTCGATAGTTTTCAAGTGTAATTGTCTAGTTTTCAAATGTTATATCACCTAGTAAATAATGACTGATGAGGCATTATTGATTGCACTACTTAATCAACGCAATGGAAAAATTATCTATGTGACGATTGTCTAAGCGATCTTTCAGCTATTCTATTCGTGGTACCTTTTTTTAAAAGTAAGACGGCTAGATTTTTTATGGGGATTTGGCAACCAGTTTCTTCTGACTGCGGTCATGCCATAAATTCACGACGTACTTTCCTAAAGAATTACGAAAAATCGAGAGAATGTGCGAAAATTCTGTGAGGACTGAAAGACGGGTCTAATTTTTTTGTTCCAAAATCTCTCAGATGATACTATGTAATTACCGAATGAAACTGGTGCTATAATAATTGTAAGACAAAGCTAATAATAATAAGATAATGAAGTTCACTGCCAATTCGTATATATTAGAAGTTACCTATAACTTCAAAACAATACCTTCGAGAAATCATGGTGTTGTTCGCATCCTCCTACAACCTTTGAATACTACACGGTCTGTTTCTGGCGTTCCGCCCTTTCTCTTTGATCTTCAAACCGTACAATCAGACCCTGGCGAATATTTTAGAAGCACCAAGCATCAAGGCAAATTAGTTCGAATTAATTATTACCGTAGGGTTCAAGGTACACCCTATAAGCTCCGCTTGGCCTTATCATCCATTCCCTAATCTCGCAACTTACCTAATTGCCCGAAACAGGATGCTGCGGCAAATCCAATGGAAAGGCGAACTCGAATGTTCGGGGACTTCATCTTCAATCTCTGTTTATATGTCGAGTATCGGTGTAGGATCCGCTATCCAATCGCTTTAGGGATTCGAAGAGACAACTTGAAGGAAGTAACGTTCTCCCCTCTACCATCCCTCGGGCATCTCGACAAACCGGCGATAGTGGAAGAGATTTAGGATAAGAGATAAAGGGCAGAAATGATGGAGAACGATTAAAAACGGAATGGGGAGAAAAACGGTGGAAACAAAACGAAATTAGCTTTTGAATTGTGAGGACCAAAGTGGTCATCTTACGACAGATGGAGAGGAAAATGTGGGCATAATTTTCAGATTCGTATGCCAAAGTAGGAACTTAATCGTTGCCAATTCGGCGCCGCAAAAATAGCAATCTTATCGGTAGGTAACTAAGTTGCCGGATGATAAAGTGAATACATTTTTGGATTTGTTATCCTACTTAGTTATGAGCCCTTAAGTCAAGAAGTGAGCTACCGGGCAGAAGGCTGCATGGCTATATCCCGAGTAGAAATTTTCGTCGGGCCCTGATAAGGCGTTATAAGGCCCTTGTCAGGCCTCAGGACCTTATCAGGGCCCGATGTAACGCGCGAAAATTTCGACTCGGGATACTAGACCATATGCTCGCGAAACCGTGAATGGATTCGGCGTTATTGAATAATGCGAAATATCGTGTACAAGTGACGATTTCATTGTTCGATGCTTTAATTTCAGTCGACCACACAGCAAACGGATGAATCCAACGAGTAAAGTTTTAACTGGCGCACGTAGTTGCAATACTGATGGTGAAAATCAAATCTGATGGTGGAACATATGTTTTATCTTTGTATTGATGTGCACAGATTTACATTTCAAATTTAATAGTGTGGATTTCAGTGTGAATGTTGTTGATTTTTCCATGACATCGATTCATGTTTGCACAGATTGAAGTCAAAGAGAACCAGACAGTTTCGTAAGATTGCAATTAATAAGGCCTCATCAGTCATCGTTAACTAGGTCATGTTTATATAGACATCATCTTCATCTAACAAAACTCTTATCTACGTGTCAATTTTCTACCCGATCTTTAAGGTATTCATTTCGTGGAGATTTCTTTCAACTAAGACTTTTCTTTACTTTTTTTGCGTGGTGTAGGTATTCGATATTCAGTTTCATTTTACAGTGAATTATGCTGGAAATTCTCGAGAACTTTCTATAACAATTACGAAAAATCGGTGCAAACTGGAAAATTAGTCTAATTTTTTTTTCAAGACTTCGCATATGTTACAATGAAACTACTGAATGATACTGCTAGGACTGTCGTAATTATAAGATAAAGCCGGAAGTTGTTCAAATACCATTCTAAAGTACGAGTTCTCTGAATCCCACCACATCTAACGAACGGTATGAATAAACAGACTGAGATTATCGAATTTTTAGCCAATCAAATATTATATTCGTCGTATCGCGCCTTTATATAAAGCCGAAGTCTCCGAAACTCGTATTACGATTTTGGTTGTCGACCGGTTCGAGAATAGCGAGATTGTTGAGAAAAAATATTTTTTTCTTTAAATTTCGTAAATAAGTTTAGACGTATTGGTAATATCGGTGATTGAATCTTGTCTGCAATGATTACGGTCAGGATAATGGTGGCTTTTGGCCTTCTAGCTTACCAAGGTACAGGCTTCGTTCAATGCGAAAAGGTAAGTTAATTCGTAATTGTCACGGCAAAATATTAAACACATTGTTCTGTAATGGAGTCAAGTAGCAAATTAATGCAATTTTAATATTGCAAATAATATCCCTTCGTGTAGCAAGTGTGCGTGAATAATGAAATAGATATGATGTCATATTCAACAACGTGATGTCCTTCTATAAGGTTTAGGGGAGACCGGGTCAAAATGGCACACCGGGGTAAAACGGGACTGTGAGGGCAAGACTCAATTTTCCAATCATTTTTTGGATGCCCCCTTCTGTTACAACGTTACATCGGGATTTTCAAACCAATTTTTTCCCACGTACCACCATCGCTATCATCTCAGAGTTATTGGAGAATTGCGTTTTGTCTCATGATCCCGTTTTGTCCCACTGTGCCATTTTGCCCCGCTCTCCCCTATGTCTCTCAGGCATTCGAAACACGTGGAGAATTGGTGTGATTATAGCGAGTGAGAAAATGACACGTGACTGATCGGACGTTCATCTGTTTTAACATAACGTTAAATATATTCGACTTTAAGTAACAGGATTGCAAATTTTTCATTTCCAGCTTCACGAGATATTGACCGATGAAGAATTTACCAAAGTGTTTCGCACCACCCGCGATAACGGTAATTGTTGTACAAACTTTTGCCATTGACGGTGAATCCAACGAGACTTGAATTCCATGCTAATTAATTTCTTGTTTCTTCAGTGCCGGAATATGAGGTTGTTCCGATAATGCACGATTTGCACAAGCGATGGACCGCGAACCTACAAATGCAATTCAGCGCGTTCGACAGGAAGTTTAATATTCGTCTTAATCCATCGGACGGGATTCTGGCTGGTGAGAACACACCAGTTTGGCTTGCATCTGCTGGCTCCAATGGAAAAGTTAACTACAAGAAATTAAAATCAAATGTAAATATCTGGTATGAAGTGCCGAATGGAACATCAAAAGAAGGGATATATATATCCTTATCCGAATCAAATGCATCATTGCAACAATAATTGTTTTTAATTTATCTGACCAGATCGTGGGATCCGTTGCAAAATATTTTGTGGACCCGAAGTCTTCTGCCTCATTTGTCGTACACGAATCGTCGATCAATAAACCAGTTTTCGTAAGTTACCCAATTCGATAATAAGTTTGCACAATCAATTGAATATTATGAATTGAATAGTATGAACTGTTCAATTCATAATATTCAATCGATGTTTTCTCCGGTCGGTAGACATTTGTAAAGTAATTGTAAGGTACAGTAGAATTAGCAAAATTTACATTAACTGTGGTGAAATTTCTACAGCACGGGAGCTTTGACGATCTTACCGTCGTGCCTTTACCTGCCCGCGTTCAAGAGGCGGCGAAGGAAGAGTTCAAAAGATTGAAGCGCGAAGTCGCCCGGCAGAGTCGAACTCTGATACAAACTGACTATCATGTGATTATCAAAACAAAAGCTTCGCCGAGGGACTCGATTGAATGTACGCAAGTGCACGCTAATGATCTTAATGATAACATAAAGGTAAGAAACAAATAGAGTAAACTAATGGCATAATTTTATTACAACAGCGGAAAAAGAAATGAACAAAATTGTGCAGCATTTCAACGAAACGGATGATCACAGAAGAAAGCGTTTTGCGAACGATATTATTTATCCATCAATCTTGATCGTCACGGATTATTCGACAATTGCAGGAACGTAAGTAACGTCACATTTATAGGCTACGAACAATAAATGTAAAAAAAGTTTTAAAAAGGTGCACAATCATTTGCACATGACTTCCTCACTATAAGAAAAAGGAAGTCATATAACAATAAAAAATTATATAGAACAGAAAAACATAAAAAATAAGTAATATAACATAATAAATGGTATCATAAGTAACATAAAAAAATGGTATCGAAATATATCAACTATGCGATAAAAAAAATTTGCAGGCAAGACCAAAGCAAGATCAACGACGAGATTCGCTATCAGTTGGCTTTTTGGAACTCAGTCGATCTGCGTTTCAGGGATCTGGAAAGTCCGAAAGTAAGGCTTCGCATCGCTGGAATAGTCATCGGTGTAGTAAGTACATCTGTCATCCATGACAGCCATTTCAAAAGATCGAAAACGGCAAATCGATATCCAAGCTCTTTCGTGCTTAACATGCAAAAACTTTTGGATTGTGATTCTATGAATTGATTAGATTGATTACTGAAAAGGAACGATTATTAATTGATTGTTTTTCCTTTTACTTTGCCAAGGGACGACAAGCCACGCCATATATTTACAATTTCTTAAAAGGTGAGAATGTTGACTACTCTCAGGCCATCAAGAACATGCCAATCTATTGGTACCAGCAACCACCTAATCCGGATTTCAAACCCAACTCATATAACGTTGTCATGACCCTAACAAAGTAAGAACAAATTATTTTTCTTTTTCTACCGCCCTACAAGAGTCGCCAAAACAAATACATTCGGCTGATGTACATACATTTAATTATTTCAGTTGTAAATTATTCGATCCGCAAACTAAAAAGACATCTACGACAGGTGAGAGATGTCGCAGAGCTTGTATACTGTTTTTGTTTTTTAAGTGGAATAAAAATTACATTTACTTATTTTTTTTAAAGGTGTCGCGTATACGGCAAGTTTCTGCCGGAGTCAATCGTCTGCCAGTTTTACAGCTGCGGGTCTCGTCACGGATGACATGAATTTTGACGGAATTAATACGGCTACTCACGAGCTTGGTCACATGTAAGTGAAACATCGACTGTCAATCTTGTCGAGTTATTTTGCAATTGCCGTCGCTAAAGACACATATGATTATCGTAGATTGGGTGCAAGACACGATACGGATACCACAGGGCCCTGCGCCAACAGCCTAGGATACATAATGGCAACAAAGAAAACGCGAACTATCAAGATGAATCATTGGTCCTCCTGCAGCTTGGATAAAATCAAACAGTACTTGGGGTACGAGAAAGTTTTACTTGAGATTCTTGATTTTTCCGTTGCTATCCGATCCCAGTGCCAATCGAAAATCTTGAAACGTTTTAGACACGCCAACCACTGCGCCGACAAGCCTGCAGAAATTCATAGCCCGGGCAACCCGATCGAAAGAATCGCACCCGGAGATATTCTCACCGCTCAGCAACAATGCAAAGTTCTGGGTTTTTCATACGCATGCCCAGTAAGTTGTCTGTGTTACGTTATCTATTGATTCATCGGTGATACCGTTTTGTCAACCTTTCCCCATTGCTCGTAGCCGCAACCCAAGATGTGCGAGAAGTTGCAGTGCTCGTCAGTTGCTGTTAAAGGAATTGTTGCGAAGCAGTCTTGTCGTAATGCCCGCATCGGTGCTCTCGACGGCACACTGTGCGCTCCTGACGCGGTAAGTGTGAATGGTTCACAACTCTGCCTCCAATCAATAATCTGACGAATTCAATGAATTGTTGCAGATATGCGTCCGCGGTGTATGCAAAAAAGGGAATCAAATCATACAATGAGCGAATCACACAATGACATATGGATATCCGATAAATATTTTAGAACTATGTGTAGATGTGCAGGGAAAGAATGATAGTCCCGCGCCCTGCCGCCAATGTGCTAAATATACGCTACGAACGCTGATTTCGGATTTTCAAAATCTAGTCCGATATGCGAATTCGGATTTTCGAAATCCACTTCTATATGCTATGAAAGCCGAAATTTCGAGAATATAGCGTATGGGAGTGATGGTGTCGACGAAAATGGTTTTTTCCAAAAAAAAATTTTAGAATTTTTCGATAATGAAATCCGTTGGGAAATATATATGCCACTTGAAAACAATGGCGGAGATTTTAATTCGATATCTCGAAATTTTTTGAAAAAAAGTGCCGTTTCGCAAAATTTAACATAGGATTATCTATGCTGAAAATTGTTAATTTTTAAAACTTCGACAAAAATACAAATTGCACGTATTTTGCACGGCAGAATTGCGATATCGCGAAAAAGAAATTTGGCCATTTTGAAAGGGGAAAAATGCACAGGGGGTTCCCTTATCATTTTTTGGTAAGGGTACCCCGATAAAACAAATAACTGATAAATATTTTAGAATTATGTGTAGATGTGCATGGAGAGAAGAATCTGTAAAAACTACGATCGCATCTGAATGTATTCGTTAGTGGCGCCACTTGCCGACAACGAGCTAAATATAACGAGAAATTTTACCTCATTTATGGACGATTTTACCACAAATATAGTTAGCTTCTCATTGTATGGTACAGAGTCTCATTAGTTCTCGTACTTTTCGACAGTTCACATGTATAATGGTGTTGATTTTTCTATGACATTGATTAATGTTTGCACAGTTTGGAGACGAAGAATATCAACAAGTAATCATTTCGAAATATTGTAATCAATAACGCCTCATCAGATATCATTTTTTGGATCACGGCTCAATAGACATAGATTTTATCCAATAAAATTCTTATCTATATGCCGATTTTTTAAGCGCTCTTCCAAGTATTCGCTTTGTGAAGATCTTTTTTAACTAAAAAAGACAAGATATTTTGTACAAGGCATGGTAAGGGTATTCGATATTGAGATTCTTTTTACAACGGCTCATGCTGAAAATTCCTGAAGGATTTTCCTAAGCAATTACGAAAAATCGAGAAAATATGCGAAAAATCGGTGCGGTCTGAAAAACAGGCCAACATATTATTTTCAAGTCCTTGCAAATAGTCCTATCAAGTTACTAAATGAAACTGCTGGCACTGTTATAATTATAAGGTAAAGACGGAAGTTGATCAAATATCAGTCCAAACAACGAGCTATCTAAATCGCAGGTCTATCGAACGTTTTGAATAAACAGTCGATTATTACCAAATTTCTAGCTAAACAAATATTTCATTTGTCGTATCGCGCCCATATATAAAGCCGAAGTCTCCGAAAGCCGTATTACGATGTTGGTTGTCGATCGATCCAATAGCAGAGACATTATCGAGATTAAATTATTTTCTTCGTTAAATTTCTTAAATTAGTTTCGACGAGCGATAAATAATATCGGTGATTGAATTTTGGCCGCTATGACTGCGTTCGGAATAATGGTGGCCTGTGGCCTCCTAGTTTTTCAAGGAACAGGCTTCGTTAAATGCGACAAGGTAAATTAGTTCGTAATTGTAACTGAAAAATGTTAAATACATTGTTTGCAACAAATTCAAGTCACAAAGTCATGAAAATTTCAACTTGCATTTCACTTCGTACAGTAGGTATGCGTGAGTAATAAAACAAGAACGATCTAATAAAAAAAATATCTCAAAAAAGTAATGTAATCCTTTTGTGAGGCTTATCTCTCTCAGACATGTGAAACCTTGTGTAAAAACACGTGGAATCCAGTATGAATATAGAGAAGATGGGCCAAGTGTTCAAGCGCCGACGAGCGACAAGTGAGGAAATGACACGTGACTGATCAGGCGATGATGTGTTTTAGCATAACTTTAAGTAACTATATAAGTAAAATATATAAAACTTTAAGTAACAGGTTTATACATTTTTCCATTTCCAGCTTCACGAGATATTGACCGATGAAGAATTTTCCAAAGTGTTTCGTACCACCCGCGATTATGGTAATTGATATACAAACTTTTGCCATTGACTTGGAATTCAACGAAACTTCAATTCCATGTTAATTAATTTTTTGTTTCTTCAGTGCCCGAATATGAGATTGTTCCGATAATGCACGATATGCACAAGCGATCGACCGTAAACCTAAGCATGCAATTCAGCGCATTCGACAGGAACTTCAATATTCATCTTAATCCTTCGGACGGAATTCTGGCTGGTGAGAACACACCAGTTTGGCTTGCATCTGCTGGCTCCAATGGAAAAGTTAACTACAACAAATTAAAATCCGATGTAAATGTCTGATATAAAGTGCCGAATGGAATATCCGTCACGATATATATATATATATGTATATATATATATATCCTCAGCCAAATTAAATACATTGTAACAATAATTGCTTTTCAGATCGTCGGATCCATAGCAAAATCTTTTGTGGACCCGAAGTCTCTTGCCTCATTTGTCGTAGGTGAATCGTCGGACAATAAACTAGCTTTCGTAAGTTATTCGATACGACTATTGAACAATCCATTGAACAGTATAAACTGCTGCTAATCGATTCGTTATTCGATCGGCAGACGTTTGTACAAAAATGTTCACATATAGAAGAATTAGTAAAATTTACATTGATTATGATTAAATTTCTTCAGCACGGAACCTTTGACGATCTTAGCGTTGTGCCTTTACCCGCCCGTGTTCAAGAGGCGGCGAAGGAAGAGTTTAAAAGATTGAAGCGCGAAGTCCCTAGGCCGAGTCAAGCTCTAATAGAAACTGACTATCATGTGATTATCAAAACAAAAGCTTCGCCGAGGGACCCAATTGCGGGTAAGCAAGAGCTCGTTAATAATCTTAATGATAACATAAATGTGAGTGACACAGAAAAAAACCAATGATATAATTTCGTCACAACAGTGGGAAAAGAAGTGAACAAAATTGTGCAGCATTTAAACGAAACAGATGATCACAGAAGAAAACGATTTGCAAACGATATTATTTATCCATCCATCTTGGTCGTCACGGACTATTTGGGAATTCCAGGAATGTAAGAAACGTCTCATTTATAGGCTAGGAATAATAAATGTAAAAATGTTTAAAAAAGGTTCCACGTAATTTGCAGGTAGTTTCCTCATTTATTGCAATTTTGCGCATAGCGTTCTCATTGAGAAAGTCTGCCGATCGATTTTTGGCTTCCTCGTAAGGGTAGCTATGCGCAAAATTATAATAAATTAGAAAGCCATGTGTAAATTGCTTAGCACTTTCTCTTCATAAGATCACACGTTATATAAAATATCGACATATAAAAAAATATATACAACTATGTATAATATAGACATATATCAATGCTGCGATAAAAAAATGTCTAGACGAAACGAGAGCAATATCAACGATGAGATTCGCTATCAATTGGCTTTTTGGAACTCCGTGGATCTGCGTTACAGGGATCTGGAGAGTCCGAAAGTAAGGCTTCGCATCGCTGGAATAGTCATCGGTCTAGTAAGTACAGCTGTGCAGCTGATTTACAGCTGTCGTACATAACGGTAATCTCAAGAGGTCGAAAACGGGAAATCGATATCGAAGCTTTCCCAGCTTAACGGCATGCAAAAAAATTTTAATTGGTTCGATCAATTGGGTGATCACTGAAAAGGATTGATTATTCATGTATTGTTTTTCCTTTTGCTTCGTCCAGGTTCCCCGAGCAACACCATACATTTACCATTTCTCAAGAGGTCACTATGTCGACTTCCAGAAGTCCATCATGAATACGCCAAAATATTGGTATCGGCAAACAAATCCAGACTTCAGGCCTGGTTCATATAACGTTATCATAACTCTGACAAAGTAAGAAAACATTATTTATTTTTTCCATCATGCCACAAGTGTCTTTAAAACAAATGCATTCGGTTGACGCAGTAATATTCAATTATTTCAGTTATAAGTTGTACGATATGAAAACTCATGGGGTACATACAGCAGGTGAGAAATATAGCCAATTTTGTATTCTGTTTCGAATTGTAATAAAAAAAAATTACATTTACTGTTATTTGTGAAGGTATCGCGTTTATGGGAAGCCTCTGTCGAGGTCTGACGCCTGCCAAGTTTGCAGCTGTGGGTCTCGTCACCGATGACATGAAATTTGACGGAATTAATACGGCTGCTCACGAGCTGGGTCATATGTAAGTGAAACACCGACTGCCAATCTTGTCGAGTTATTTTGCAAATACCGCCGCTAAAGATAAATATGAATATCGTAGATTGGGCGCGACACACGACACGGATTCCACGGGGTCTTGCGCCAACAGCCTAGGATACATAATGGCAACAAATAAAACGCGAACTATCAAGATGAACCATTGGTCCCCCTGCAGTTTGGAGAAAATCAAATATTACTTGGGGTAGGAGAAAGTTTTTCTTCCGATTCTTGATTTTTCCGACCCTATTCGATCTCAGTGCCAATTGAAAATCTTGAAACGTTTTAGAAACGCCAACCACTGCGCTGACAAGCCTGCAGAAATTCATAACCCGGGCAACCCGATTGAAAGAATTGCACCCGGAGATATTCTCACCGCTCAGCAACAATGCGAGGCTCAGGGTTATTCATACACATGCCCAGTAAGTTTTCTGTTTTATGTTACCTGTTGATTTATCGGCGATACCGTTTTATCAACTTTTCCCCATTACTTGCAGCCGGAACCTAAGATGTGCGAGAAGTTGCAATGCTCATCAGTTGCTTTTAACGGAATGTTTCCGTATATGTTTTGCCGGAATGCCCGCATTGGTGCACTTGACGGCACGTCATGTGCTCCGGATGCTGTAAGTGTCAATGTTTCACAACTTTGCCTCCGGCCGAATCAATAATGTAACGAATTTATTGAATTGTTGCAGATATGCGTCCGCGGTGTATGCCAAAAAGGGGATGAAATCATACAATGAGCAAAATGAGACGTATAATGATTTTTTAATATGAGTAAAATACGACGTGCAACGATTTTTTATATCAGCACAATGAGACGTATAACGATTTTTTATATGAGCACAATGAGACGTATAACGATTTTTTATATGAGCACAATGAGACGTATAACGATTTTTTTATATGGGAAAAATGAGACGTATAACGATTTTTTTATATGAGCACAATGAGGCGTATAACGATGACCCATTTACTTTTGCTACCTTCGAATAATATTCGCAGGTAAAATTTAGAGAGGAGAGAGTGCGCAGTTATTTGGGCGTTTGATTTACCAGGTCGTGTCTAATCGACTTGGCTCCCGGGCTTTCAAAAACACGGTCGTTCGCTGTAGAAGAAAAATAATGAAACGTTGGAGTGAAGAGACAATTTTCCGCTGTATTGATTTGTACATTTTTATCTCAATAAATTTTATGCCTGATTCGTATGCGTTTGAAGTTACAGATAATTTCGAAATAATACCATCGGGAAATAACGGTGCAGCCCGCATCCTCCTACAACCTCTACATACTACTTGCTAGCACTCCCGCCCTTTCTCTTTGATGTAGTTGTGGCAATGCGGAAAATGAGATAGCGGTGATTATTTCAAAAGCGCCAAGGACCCAGGCAAATTAGTTCGACTAAATTATTAGGCCAGGGTGCACGCTACGCCCTGTTAGCTCCGCTTGGGCTTATCAGCGATTCCCTAATACCGCATCGTACCTAATTGCCTGAAACAGGATGCTGCGGTAAAACCAATGGAAACGCGAACTTGGATATTCAGCGACATCATCTTCAATCCCTGACTATAGGTTGAGTATCGGTGTAGGGGTCGCTATCCAATCGCTTGAGGGATTCGAAGAGATAACTTGAAGGAAATAACGTTCTCCCCTCTTGCATCTAACCGTTAGGCATCTCGATCAACCGCCGACCGTGTAGGAAATTCGGGATAGGAGAGGAAGGCCAGAAATGATGAAGAACAATCAAAAACCGATCGGGGGGAAAAAGGTGGAGAGAAAACGAAATTAGCTTTTTAATTGTAAAGACCTAAGTAGGAATTTTACGACAGATGGAGAGGAAAATGTGGGTACAGTCCTCAGATTCATATACCCAAGTGGGGATTTAGTGGTACCAATTCGACACCTCACGAATAGCAATTTTAAGGGCAGGTTACGAAGCAGTTTGACGAAAAAGGAAATTAATGTTCGGTTTGTTATGCTATTTAGTTATGTGCCATTATGTCCAGAAGTGAGCTCAGCAGAAGGGTGAGCCATATGTGGAGATCTTTTTTTTTAACTAAGATTTTTTTTCATTAGACAGTTTCCGCTTTCTTTTAACAGTGGCTTGTGCTGAAAATTCTCGAAATATTTAAATTTTTTAATATAAAAATCGAGAGAATATGTGATAAATTGGCGGGGGCTCAAGAAGGCCCAAACATTTTTTTCCAAGGTCTCACAAATTATACGATGAGATTACTGAATGAAACTTCTGGTGCTGTCAGAATTATGACATAAGCCGGATGTTATTTAAATATTATTCCAAAGACCGAGCTACCGGAATCGCACCTCGTCTAACAAACATCATGATTAACAGGCGGTAATTATCGAATTGTTATCTGATCAAATATTTTAATTTTCTTATCGTGCCTCTATATAAAGTCGAAGTCTCCGAATGTCGCATTACGATGTGGGTTGTCGATCGATGCAGGAATAGCGAGATTATTGATATTTAATATATTTTTCTTTAAATTTCCTACAGTAGTTTATACGCATTATCAATAATATCGGTGATTGAATTATGTCCGCTATGACTCTGTCCGGAATAATTATGGCGTTTAGCCTCCTAACTTTTCGAACAACAGGCTTC
Organism: Ichneumoninae sp. A BG-2022a; assembly: GCA_030522665.1. Classification (NCBI taxonomy): domain Eukaryota; kingdom Metazoa; phylum Arthropoda; class Insecta; order Hymenoptera; family Ichneumonidae; species Ichneumoninae sp. A BG-2022a. The sequence continues at coordinate 39,733 of JAPYZC010000294.1, forward strand.
GTTAAATGCGAAATGGTAAATTAATTCATAATTTTCACTCGGAAATATTAAATACATTGTTTCGTAACAGAGTCATGTCGCAAGTTATGCAATTTTTATCTTGCATATATTTTCATGAAATAAGACTGCGTGTATAATAAAAAAGATATGATGTAATACTCAAAAAAGTGATGTCTTTCTGTGAGGCCTGTCTCTCTCAGGCATGCGAAACATGTACAATATTGGTCTGAATATAGAGAGCTGGGCCAAGTGTTCAAGCACCGACGATCGACGAGTGAGGAAATTATACGTGACTGGTCGGGTGTTGATGTGTTTTAGCAGAACGTTAAATGTATAAAACTTTAAGTAACAGTGTTGCAAATTTTTTATTTCCAGCTTCACGAGATATTGACCGATGAGGAATTTTCCAAAGTGTTTCGTACCACCCGCGATAATGGTAATTGATGTACAAACTTTTACCATCGGCGATGAATCCAACGAAACTTGAATTAACTTTAAATTATTTTCTTTTTCAGTTCCGGAATATGAGGTCGTGCCGATAATGCATGATTTGTACAAGCGGTCGACCGCAAACCTAAAAATGCAATTCAGCGCATTCGGCAGGAACGTTGACATTCATCTTAATCCGTCGGACGGGATTCTGGCTGGTGAGAACACACCAGTCTGGATTGCATACGCTGGCTCCAATGGAAAAGTTAACTACAATAAATTAAAATCCGATGTAAATGTCTGATATAAAGTGCCGAATGGAATATCCGTCACGATATTCCATTCGTGAATTTGATTCTTAGCCGAATCAAATTCATTGACATAACTATCATTGCTTTTCGTTTATGTAACCAGATCGTTGGATCCGTAGCGAAATCTTTTGTGGCCCCGGGGTCTTTTGCCTCATTCGTCGTGGATGAATCGACGATCAACAAACCAGGATTCGTAAGTTATACAATATGATGAAGTGATTGTACGATCCATCGAACCGTATGTACAGTTGCCAATCGATTTCTTCTTTTATCGGTAGACATTTGTAAAAAAATATTTACGTATAGTAGAATTAGCAAAATTTACATTGATTATCGTGGAATTTCTTCAGCACGGGACCTTTGGCGATTTGTCCATTGTGCCTCTACCTGCCCGTGTTCGAGAGGTGGCGAAGGAAGAGTCAAAAATATTGAAACGCGAAGTCCCTCGAACAAATCGAACTCTGATACCAACTGACTATCATGTGATTATCAAAACAAAAGGTTTGCCGAGGGACTCAATTGAACGTACGCAAGAGCTCGTTAATAATCTTAGTGATACCATAAAAGTGAGAAACAAAGAAAAAAAGCTAATGGTATAATTTCTTCACAACAGTGGGAAAAGAAGTGAACAAAATTGCGCAGCATTTCAATGAATCGGATCATCACAGAAGAAAGCGTTTTGCAAACGATATTATTTATCCGTCCATCTTGGTCGTTACGGACTATGCGGTAATTCCAAAAACGTAAGTAACGTCTCATTTTTAGCTTACGAACAATAAATGTAAAAAAGTTTTTAAAAGATGCAAAATATTGTACACATGGATTGCTCATTTATTAACATTTTGTGCATAGCTTTCTCCATGAGAAAATTCGCTGATCGATTGTTGGCTTCCTCGTACAGGAAGCTGTGCACAAAATTATAAGAAATCGGGAAGCCATGTGCGAATTATTTTGCACTTCTTTCGTATCGTTGGAAAATTACATCGAATTTCTGAAAATTAAACAATGATATAAAAATATATCAATGATGCGATAAAAAAAATCCAGACAAGACGAGAGCAACTTCAAAGATGAGATTCGCTATCAGTTGGCTTTTTGGAACTCCGTGGATCTGCGATACAGGGATCTGGAAAGTCCTAAAGTAAGGCTTCGCATCGCTGGAATAGTCATCGGTCTAGTAAGTACAGCTGTGTCGTGAATAACATCACTTTCAAAGGTCGAAAACGGCAAATCGATATCCAAACTTTTTACTGCTTAACAGTATGCAAAAACTTTTCGATTTTGATGCTATAAATCGGTTGGATCGATTAATGAAAAGGATTGATTATTAATTTATTGTTATTCCTTTTACTCCGCCAAGGGTCGACGAGCAACACCATACATTTACAATTACTTACAAGGTGAGAATATCGACTTTTATCACTCTGTCAGGATCATAGCAAGATATTGGAACGATCAAAGATCTAATCCGGACTTCCGGCCCGGCGCATATAACGTTGTCATGACCCTAACGAAGTAAGAAAAAAAACTATATTTCTTTGCCTACCACGCTATAAGTGTCGTTAAAATAATTAGATTTGTCTGACGCAGTACTACTTCATTATTTCAGCTGTAACTTATACGACGTGCAAACGCAATCGACATCTACAAAAGGTGAGCAGTGTGTATTCTGTTTCGAATTGGAATGAAAAAGAAAATAATATGTACTATTTTTTTAAAGGTGTCGCGCGTTTTGCGGGTTTGTGTGAAAATCCGTCGCCTGTCGATTTTACAGCTGTGGGTCTTGTCCACGATGACATGAAATTCGATGGAATTAACACGGCTGCTCACGAGCTTGGTCATATGTAGGTGAAACATCGACTGCTAAATTTCTCGAATTATTTTGCAAATACACAGTAAAAAAAATAATTTCGTAAAATCACAAACCGAAGTTTCGTAAAAATAATTTTGTTGAATAAGGGATAAACTCGTTTGTACAGGTTTGAATATTACAAACCTGCCCTTTTATTTCTCATGCAATTAACCATTTTAGTTTGTACTTTTTTCGCAAAAAGAAAAAAATAAAAAATTATGGACCTTCGCGGACAACAAGTTGTAAAAAGTACAAACTTTTTTTAAGGTGTACCGTCATTAAAGATAAATATCATAATTGTAGATTGGGCGCGGGACACGATACAGATGCCACGGGGCCCTGCGCTTACAGCTTAGGATACATAATGGCATCAGACAAATTGGAAACTACCAACATGCATCGTTGGTCCTCGTGCAGCCTGTCTCAAATTAAATTCTTCTTGGGGTACGACAAAGATTTTATTTGAGATTCTTGATTTTACCGACGCTATCCGATTCCCAGTGACAATAGAAAATTCTGAAACGTTTTAGAATGACCAACCACTGCGCCGACGAGCCTGCAGAAGTACATCGCCCGGGCAAACCGATTGAAAGAATTGCACCCGGAGATATTCTCACCGCTCAGGAACAATGCGAGGCCCTCGGTTATTCATACACATGCCCAGTAAGTTTTCCGTTTTGTCTTATCTATTGATTCATCGGCGACAGCGTTTTATCAACTTTTTCCCATTGCTCATAGCCGGAACCTAAGATGTGCGAGAAGTTGCAATGCTCGTCAGTTGTTGTTAGCGGAATTCTTTCGAAACAGTTTTGCCAGAATGCCCGCGTTGGTGCTCTTGACGGCACACCGTGCGCTCCTGCCGCGGTAAGTGTGAATGGTTCACAACTCTGCTTTCGGCCGAATCAATAATCTGACGAATTCATTGAATTGTTGCAGATTTGCGTCCGCGGTCTATGCCAAAAAGGGGACCAAATCATACGATGATCAAGCTGACACGTATATCGATTTTTTTCTTCGATTTTTACTACTCAAATTGTATGCACAGTAGACGATCATGGATTTACAAATTGCGCAATGCCAGACAACCATGTATTTCCAAAAATGTTGAGCACGTAACTCCAGTTCGGCCGCTTTCTCAAGGTCCGTGTACCTGCCCGATGGCGAGACCAATGATTTTCGCTTTTGCTATCGGTGCATAATCTTCGCAGGTCATTTTCAAGGGAAGAGAGAGTGGGCTGATACTTGGGCTTTCGATTTACCTGGTCGTACCTAATTGGCTTGGCTTTCTACGTTTCGAAAAACGCAGTTGTGTGCTGCAGAAGAATGATAAACAAATGTCCGAGTGCAGATTTCTGCTACCTACGATGGCTAGATTTTTTTATAAGGCAAGTCAGTTTCTTTTTGCAGTCGTTCGTGTTGAAAATTCTCGGAGGATTTTCCAAAAGAATTACGAAAAATCAAGAGAATATGTGAAAAAACGATGCGGGATGAAAAACGGGCCTAAAGTTTTTTATTCCAACATCTCACAAATGACACCATGAAATTACTGCATGAATCTGCTGGGAAGATGTTCAAATAACATTCCAAATAACGTTATGCGTAAACGTACTGTTGTTTCAGCACACCAGACAAATATTTTATCCTTTAAAAGCAAAAGTAAAATGAGTCAGTCGCGGGCATTATCGAACCGCCTAAGAAGCGTTTGGGTTCATAAAATTCCGCGTGCAGCTGTAATAAAACATCTGCCACGTAGCCGGAGTCTTTTTGCCTACAAATAATCATTCGAAATAGAACGTTTGACGCAACGCGTGACGCTTTTCTAAGCGTCACGAAAAGGTAAAACGCGAAAACAATGGCTCAATTATGTGTCCGCATACTCAGGTTTGTCGCATTGCTCTGCGAGGCTCAGCGTAGTGCGAAACCTTTTTAGCTGCTAAAACACAGCAGTTTAGCAAGAATATTGCTCCCCGCTTAGATTCATTCAATTTTCAATCAGTTTTAAGTTTACTTACGTGCAATAGTGTAAATATTTTTTGTGTTTGTTAAATAAATAAATAATTTCCGTCTCAACCACGTGTAACCACCACCTCCTCCAATGATAACAATAACAATGGATGGTGATTAAGTTCCCGGACGGTAAATCAGGGTGATATGGCCAGTTACACCGTTTTTTTTTTTAGCTGAGAATCCGAAACATTTGACGAAGGTCAAATATATAGGAAACATAAAATATAGTAAGACATGTTTTTTGCATTAATATTGTTGATTTTTCTGTTCGAGTGATTCATGAAGAATACCAGCAAGTTTCGAAACATTGCAAACAATAACGTCTCATCAGTCATCATTGTCTAGATCACGATTAAATAGACATAGTTTTTATCGATCCAAACTCTTATCTACGTGCCGATTTTCTAAGCGCTCTTTCAGGTATTCATTTCGTGGAGATCTTTTTTTAACTAAAATTGCTAGATATGTTTATAAGGCATGAAAAGGGTATATATTAGATATTCAGTTTCTTTTTTTGGCGGCTGAAGCTAAAATATCTGAAAAATGTTTCTAAGCAATTCCGAGAAATCGAGAGAATATACGAAAAATCGGTGCGGGCTGAAAAATAGGCCAATATATATATATATATATCTTTCTATATCTTGCAAATGGTCCTATGAAGTTACTGAACGAAAATGCTGGCGCTGTTATTATTATAAGGTAAAGCCTGTAGTTGATCAAATATCATTCTAATGAACGAGCTATCTGAACCGCACGTGTAAAGAACGTTATGAATAAACAGTCGGCTATTATGACATTTTTACCTGACCAAATATTTTATTTGTCATATCGTGCTGTATATAAAGCCGAAAGCTCCGAAAGCCGTATTATGTTTTTGTCGTTTGATGTTCGCTGTCCGTCGATCCAAGAATAGTGAGATCATTGAGATATAATAATCTATTCGTTTCATTTGATAAATTAGTTTAGACGGCTGATAAACAACATCGGTGATTGAATTTTGGCCGCTATGACTGCGTTCGGAATAATGATGGTCTTTGGCCTTCTAGCTTTTCAAGGAACAGGCTTCGTTCAATGCGACAAGGTAAATTAATTCATAATTGTTACTGAAAAATATTAAAAATATTAAATACATTGCTTCGTAACAGAGTCTAGCCGCAACGTCATGAACTTTGTATGCAAGTCTGCGTGTGTAATAAAAAAAAAACGATGTAATACTCAAAAAAAGAATGTCTTTCTATGAGGCTTATCTCTCTCAGGCATGCAAAATACGTTCAGTATTGGTGTGAATATAGAGAGATCAGTCATTTTGTTCAAGCACCGTCGAGCGACGAATGAGGAAGTAACACGTGACTGATCGGGTGTTGATATGTTTTAGCATAACGTTAAATGTATAAAACTTTAAGTAACAGTATTGCAAATTTTTCATTTCCAGCTTCACGAAATATTGACCGACAAAGAATTTTCCAAAGTGTTTCGTACTACCCGCGATAATGGTAATTGATGTACAAACTTTTGCCATTGACGATGCAACCAACGAAACTTGAATTCCGTGAAAATTAATTTTTCTTTTCTTCAGTGCCGGAATATGAGGTTGTTCCGATAATGCACAATTTGCACAAGCGATGGATCACAAACTTAAACATGCAATTCATCGCATTCGGCAGGAACTATGATATTCATCTTAATCCGACGGACGGGATTCTGGCTGGTGAGAAGACACCAGTTTGGGTTGCAACTGCTGGTTACAATGGAACAGTTAAATACACGAAATTAAAATCAAATGTAATTGTTCAATATAAAGTACCTAATGGAATATCCGTCACGATATATATATTCTTATATCCTTGGCTGAATCAAATTTATTGATAAAAGTATCATTGTTTTTCGTTTATCCAACCAGATGGTTGGATCCGTAGCAAAATCTTTTGTGGCTCCAAGTTCTTTGGCCTCATTTGTCGTCGCTCAATCATCGCCGATCCATAACCCCGGATTTGTAAGTCATCCAACATGATAATATGGTTCAACAGTCCACTGTACGAATTGTTGCCAATCGATGTCTTGTTCGATCGGTAGACATTTGTAATAAAGTTTTAACGTATAGTAGAATTTTCAAAATTTACATTGATTATGGTGAAATTTGTTCAGCACGGGACTTATGCCAATCTTAAGGTTGCGCCTTTGCCTGCCCGTGTTCAAGAGATGGCGAAGGAAGAGGTCAAAAGATTGAAGCGCGAAGTCCCTCGATCGAGTCGAACTCTGATACCAACTGACTATCATGTGATTATCAAAACAAAAGCTTCGCCGAGGGACTCAATTGCTCGTATGCAAGAACACATTAATAATTTTAATGATGCCATAAAGGTACGAGACAAATAAAGAATACTAATGCTATAATTTCGTCAGAACAGTGGGAAAACAAGTGAACAAAATTCCTCAGCATTTCAACGAATCGGATGCTCACAGAAGAAAGCGGTTTGCAAACGACGTTATTTATCCGTCCATCTTGGTCGT